>JABMDO010000296.1:0-33279 GCA_014851415.1 Cnaphalocrocis medinalis
CATTCGTAAGTATAGCCCCTTAACTCGCCATGAGCTGACGATTTCGTCGGATAGGATAAGTTAGTTTATAGATGGAGACAAAACAGTGGCGCCATTTTTTTTATGATATAGGTGGCAGACGAGCCGACGGATCACCTGATGGTAAGCGATTACAGCCGCCCATGGATACCCGTAACACCAGAAGAGTCATTAGTGCGCTGCCGACCTTTTAAAAACTTACGAAATTCGTCGGCTTAGTAAGGGGTTCGGATAGTATAAAATGGTAGTACATCCGCCTAGTCTGTGAAAGGTTGTGGGTTCGAGTCCCACTTGAACCCTTCGATGAATTTTTAAGTGCAATATTTTACTTAACCTATCTCTATCTTTCCAGGTCAAACAAGCTAAAATCCTTCTGGTTCAGCATATCAGACGAGCCTCTCCCGGCCCTGGACTTCCTCTCAGCAGCCCTTCTCTCTGCGGAGTATGAGAGGGCCCTTGGGCGGGCTCTGGCGATGCCGGAGTGCCGGCTTATACCTTTCTTCGGTGCCTTTTTAAGAGAGTTGAGGTAAGCATAGAAGCACGGTTAGTAGAAGTTAGTTCACGTCTAATCTGATAGATGGCTCTGCAAAATCTCAACGTCGTACTACAGTACTGACCTTCTTCGGTGCCTTTTTAAGAGAGTTGAGGTAAGCAATTAGAAGCACGGTTAGTAGAAGTTAGTTCACAGCTGAATTGATAGATGGTTCTGTAAATATCTCAGCGTCCAGTACTGACACTGACCTTTCTTCGGTGCCTTTTAAGAGAGTTGAGGTAAACAATTAGAAGCACGGTTAGTAGATGTTAGTTCACAGCTGAATTGATAGATGGCTCTGCAAAATCTCAGCGTCGTACTACAGTACTGATCTTTCTTCGGTGCCTTTTTAAGAGAGTTGAGGTAAGCATTAGAAGCACGGATAGTAGAAGTTAGTTCACATCTAATCTGATAGATGGCTCTGTAAATATCTCAGCGTCCAGTCTGACCTTTCTTCGGTGCCTTTTAAGAGAGTTAAGGTAAGCAATTAGAAGCACGGTTAGTAGAAGTTAGTTCACATCTAATCTGATAGATGGCTCTGTAAAATCTCAGCGTCGTACTGCAGTACTGACATTTCTTCGGTGCCTTTTAAAAGAGTTGAGGTAAGCAATTAGAAGCACGGTTAGTAGAAGTTAGTTCACAGCTGAATCGATGAAATCGATGACCGTCATAAGTACACTGTAATCTTTCATTGGTGTCTTTATAAAGTTGAGGTAAGCAGGCTAGAAGCACAGATAGTAGAAGTTAGTTCACATCTAATCTAATAGATGGCTCTGTCAATATCTCAGCGCCAAATATCTTAGACACTGTGACATCTCTGACAGGCTAGTACGCTAGAAGTTAGTTCTTAGTTGGATTGCTAGATGGCTCTGTAATTTTAACGGACCTTGAAAATGCTGGAATTTTTAAGGTATTTTGACTGGCCTGATTTTCACCCTCAACATTGGGCCACAGGTACTCACCCTGACCCGGCTCTATCATACATTTCCATCCTAAGACGCTGTAGAGATACAAAAATGCATAAGTTATCTCCCATACAAAATTCCAGCCAATTACCTCCCCATACACCCTCATACACTCCCATACACCCTCATACACCCTCATACAACCCCGGTCACACAATGGCGGCTCAATTTACTACGAACGCCGTTCGAGAGCAAACACAACCGGCCAATTAAAAATAACGCTTCGAGCCATGATTGTTATGGATATAGAGCTGTTACAACCGCCATTGTGCAGAAAAATATTGAAAAAATCTTTAAAAAGTAAAGTAAATAAAAAGTATGAACCTGTCTGTATACTGTCCCACTGCAGGGCAAACGCCTCCATCATAGAAATCAAGTCATCGCTACTATGATGGGATAAGGCTTAATCACCACGCTTGCTTAATGCGGTGCGGTGATCACAAACCCGAGCTATGTTCGAAAAATTAGAGACAGAAATTTTGCTTGACATTTTTTTATGTAATAGGTGGCAAACGAGCCGACGGATCACCTGATGGTAAGCAATTGCCGGCGCCCCTAAACACCTGCAACACCAGTAGAATCACAAGTATGCTGCCAACTCTCGTGCCTTCAGTCCCCGTAGTTTGGCCTCGATGAAACACAGCACAGGCACTGCTTCACGCCGGTCTTCATTCCAGTCGAGCCGGCCCATTCATGCTGAAGCGTGGTTCTGCCACGGTAAATTGAGTTGATTTGAAAAAAGGGAATTCATTCAGCTCAAGCTATACCGATGGCTATTGGCTCTGATTTTGTTCTCGAAAATGTTAATCTATCAGCTCTATGTTTATATTTTCGAGACGTGCACTCTGGGACTGCCCATGTGTCTAATGGAGCTCTCACACGTAACTTAACGTTCCCTTGTCTATGGCGAGTGCAATGGTACAGACAGCCACATAGGTTACGACGATCTCATAGAACATTTTGATTTTGAAGCTATAATAGCTTAAAAAAATCTCACTTACCCTCGTTCCTGCCCTGAACCATCAAATCATGGAATGCCCTTTCAGTTCAAGTGTTTCCTCCTTCTTACGATCCTGGGTTTTTTAGGCGGGGCGTGAAACGGCATCTCAGCAGGCCTTCAGGGTGAGAGTGACAGACTCAATGGACACTTTGTCTGTTTTTTTGTGCCTGTCAATCTCATATTTGGATCTCACGGCCGCTTACCATCAGGCGGAGTGGGGTCATCGTGATTGTCCTCAATAAAATAAAATAAAACTTACTACGCTGGCTCAGTGACCCGAAGTAGATGGCCTCCGACATGAGAATTCGCCACTCCGCTCTATTCTCAACCACCACCAACGATGGCCTTTGAAGGTAACCAAGGTCCTTCCTGACCTGGTCCATCCAGCGATATCTGGGGCGCCCCACTGGCCGCTTCCCGGTAGATCGACCCAGGTAAGCTCGCTTGGCAGCACGATCTGACTCCATTCTCTCTATGTGACCGAGCCAGCGCAGCCTTGCTGACTTTGTCTCGCCCATTACATTTGGTTCGGCCACAAGCTCAATTCAATTCATTTATTGAATGTCACATTATAATTTTGAGGTGTTTGAGGTGGCAACCAATGCATATGACGCGCTTTTTGCTCCAACTTTATATTTGTACTAAAGTATTATAACTAGTTCAGGACCTGAAACCACCTTTCTACCACCGGACAATGCGGAACACGAAAAGAATCCACCCTTACACTGTAGAAGTTCCACCAGCTCGTACTAAGCGTTTCGCTTCTTCTTTCTTAATACGAACTGCGAAGGAATGGAACAACTTGCCGGCTTCTGTATTCCCAGAGAGCTACAATTTGGGTGTCTTTATAGTTTAAGTAAAGCGTGAATAGGCTTCTTCTGGGAAAGCACGCTACATCTTAGACCTCATTGTCACTCTCCATCAGGTGAGATGAGGTCAAGTGCAAACCCATTTGATATAAATAAAGTTATTTGTAAAAGTTGTTCAATAAAGATTTTTATTTACAACTAGTGGCCCGCCCTCACTTCGCTTCGGGACCGTAATTCAGAAACGAACCAATAGATGGCGCTGTGCTCAATTACATCGCGCAAGCGTTTCGTGTTTTCGGTTTACCTATAAGCCTTGTCGTTGTCTATAGAAGTTATCTCTTTATAAATAGTATAGATTTTGGGTAGGTATGCATGCGAACTGTACAATACAATGTACAGGTCAAATACCTACATAGAGCCCAACGCTAATTTACTAGAGGTTTTAACAGCTCTATATAACTCCGAGACATGCAACCGAGTGCACCTGTATCTAATAGAGGTCCCACACGTAACTTAACTGTTGTCTGCGGTACACACGGCGTCACGTCCAGTTGCCAAGCGAAAGTAGCACTTATGTCTCGGACATAAGGTTCAAAGTGGGTAAGTCGTGTGTAGAGATCGTGTGGGGAGATTGCAGATGTTTTAATTAAAAAAGCGGGTAATTGTGGATTGGCGTTTGCGTATCGGTTTAATTAATAAATTCTAATTGAAAGGATATTGAATCTTTTTTTGTATTGTTGGTAATGTGTTTTCGTTTTCATATTAATACAAGTAATAAGTTTATGCTGTGTAAAATATACGCTTCTACAGATAACCCCAAGGTTTATAGTATAATCCGAAAAGGAGAAACACTTGCCCTATGTAATGGACAGCCAATGCCATCTATTGGCAAATATTGGAAGGAAAGAAATTGTGGGAGAGCCATGCTTCGGCATGAATGGGCCGGCTCGACCGGAGTGATACCACAGAAAACCGGCGTGAAGCACTGCTCCTGTGCTGTGTTTCGCCGAGTGAGTGAGGGTACCAGAGGCCCATCGGGGGGGGGGGAGGGGATAAAAGGTTAGCAGCGCACTTGTGACTCCACTGGTGTTGCATGTGTCCATGGGCGGCGGCAATTGCTTACCATCAGGTGATCCGCCTGCTCGTCTGCTAGCTATCACATTAAAAAAAAATTGGAAGTAGGTAATAACTATTATAAATATTGGAAATTTCCAGCCCCGTTTAATGCCCCGTTGAAAGTACCGGGCCTTGATTTCGTGGGTTTAAATCCCGGGTCGAGCAAAAAGTATGGCTTAAGTTTTTTGAGCATAGCTCGGGTTTGTGGTCACCGCACCGCATTAGGCAAGCGTGGTGATTAAGCCTAATCCCATCATAGTAGCGATGACTTGATTTCTATGATGGAGGCCTTTGCCCTGCAGTGGGACAGTATATAGGCTAGTGTTGCCGGATAATCGGTTGTTGATTAATCGATTGTGTCCACCCTAAAATCGATTGGACTATCGATAATATCGATTATATTATACATACTTGTTACTACGCATTGTAGTCGATTATAATAATCAATTATATTGGATAAAAATATCATCGATTATACCGATGACGATGATGATGAAGATGTGATGACGACATTCGAAGGCTGGCTGGAGTGGGCTGGATGAGAGTGGCCGAAAATCGGGAGCGGTGGCGTGCATTAGGGGAGACCTATGTCCAACAGTGGACGACCGTGGGTTGCTGATGATGATGATACCGATGCTATCGATACTATCTATTGTCATTATCGATTGTTAGATTATTTAGGCCCCATTTACACAATCGATTAATAATCGATGCACAATCGATTTTACGGCAACACTAGTATAGGCTGATACTTTATTTTCAGGGAGATCCTGTCAGCCACGCCTTCTCTCACAAGCCACTCAGTGGCAGCTACCCCCACACACAGAAGAGACTTCAGAAGAGAGTCAGCAAAAGAAGACAGGTTTGTTAATATTTACGAAAATTAACTTTAAATGAATGAATGAATGAATGAATGAATGAATGAATAAATGAATGAATGAATGAATGCATGCATGAATGAATGAATGAATGAATGAATGCACGCATGAATGAATGCATGCATGAATGAATTAATGTATGAATGAATGAATGAATGAATGAATGAATGACTGAATTAATGAATGAATGAATGAATAAATGAATGAAATCTTTACTAGCAATTGCTTATCATCAGTTGTTCCGCCTGCTCGTCTGCTGCCTATCACAAAAAAAAACTTTTTCTGACGCTCCCAAGTTTGAGGACCAATAGAAAGTTTTGCAAAAAGTCACTGATATGAAAAGACATATGTAGGTATAAAAAAAAAGGTATATTAAAAAATAATTTTGTCGCAAAGAAATCATGGAGATTAAGTCTCAAGGAATCATCTATGGTCTATAGACTAAAGTTAGTCATGATCTAATAAAGTCAACTAAAGTCCTCTTTCTTTTCACAGAACCTCATCAAAAAGGGACACAAGAAGAGAAAGTGGGAAGCGAATGGACCAAAGTACAACTACCAGCCCTTTAAGGGACAGTTGTAAGCGAGACGCGAGGATCAGTGAACCAAGCCGACAAGTGGTGAGTAAACGATTGCTTATACTTAGAGGGTTTAATGAGCCTAAGGAACAGGCCAAAAAGGGTTAGGTACAGGCAAAGATTTAAATCTTTGGGTACAGGTCTTACCCATCCTTGCGCCTTGCCAGGTGTCCTGCCCATCTCCACTTTAGCTCACACACTCGCGTGCTAACCTCGACTACTTTCTCCCTCGCGGTCGCGGTCTCGTAATGATAGACTGACCATCTCGTTATAATAGACATTTGATATGCAATAAAAATATGAATCTTTTCGTCAGTACATTTTTGATCCTTTTTGGGTACCTTGGGTGGATTTTGGGGACCTCATCTATACTATTATAAAGAGATAACTTCTATAGACAACGACAAGGCTTATAGGTAAACCGAAAACACGAAACGCTTGCGCGATGTAATTGGACACAGCGCCATCTAGTGGCTCATTTATGAATTACGGCCCCGAAGCGAAGTGAGGGCGGGCAACTAGTATTATCATAAAAAAAATACTTTTTTTCCAGTACATAGCTTCTTTCGACGAAGATGGTGAGCAGGCCCCAGGCTGGAGGCGGGTCGGGCCCGAAGGCCTTGTCAACTTGGAGAAGGTGTACCGGACACAAGCGGTGATGGACCACATAGCCAGCTTCCATCAGCACCACTACGCATTGGCAAGGAATAACACGCCAGTCTTCGGAGAGTACCTAAGGTGATGAGAACCTTCAGAATTTGTCCTACTCTAAGAAGACTATAATTTAATAAGTCATTAAGATCAACAATTTGATTATTTTATCAAGATGGTCTTCTTATAGTCTATTCAAAAGACCGTCTTCTATAAAATCCTCAGAACACGGTCTACTCAAAAGAATGTCAGCATTTAATGAGCTATTACTATGCTCGACAATTTTATTATTTTATCAAGACGGTCTTCTTATAGCCTGCTTAAAAGACTGTCTTCTATAAAATCATTGGAACAAGATCTTCTCAAAACATTACTAATTTAAACAACAAATTATTATTATTTATTAGCCTCCTCTGATGTCCTACTGAGTAGAATAAAATATTTCTATTTTAAATAAATTAGTTTCCACTATTTTATCTTCAAACCCATTCTGAAACGTTTCGTCTCCTTCAGAGCAGCACTGCCTGCGTGTGAGGAGCCGGTCTTCTCGCAGTCTACTCAGAAGACCAACGGCTGTGACTTCGAGAACGAGGCCCTATACGAGCTGGAGGGGGGAGGGTACTGCCCTGTCCAGCCGTTGCCTCATGATCACGGAGTGACTATGTTTCCATTGGCTCCACAAAATGGAGAAAGAATTGATAGGCATATTTTACAAGTAAGTTTGTTTTTTTTTATAGTATAGGAAGGCACACGAGCAAGCAGGTCACCTGATGGTAAGTGAACACCGCCGCACATGGACATCAGCTACACCAAAAGGAGTGCGGATGCGTTGCCGGCCCTTTAACAAGGTATAGGCTCGTTTCTTGAAGATTTGGATGTTGTACCGGTTCGGAAATACCGCTACGGGAAGTTGATTCCACAATGAGGAGGTGCGCGGCAAAAAGTGTCGTGTAAAGCGTACGATTGAGGATTGCCCACCATCCGGGTGGTATGGATGGAACCCATACCACCCGGATGGCAGCATAAGCGAGGCGTAGCAGACGACGCCACGCGCCTCCAGTCCGCTTGTGACCACGGCTGTTGTAACGCAGTCGAAACGTCAAGCAGTAAGTGCTAGAATGTAGGTACTTATTTTTAAACAGCCTCGCGTTTAGTCCAGTATAAATCACGTATTTGTATAATGCAGCGCGAAAGTTTAAAAACATAAGTATAAAGGTAATTTGCTTCTTCCATCTTGTTGTCAACAGATAATGCAGCACGGTACAGTCTGCGTGGTGGGGGAGGCGGAGTGGGGGGGCGCGCTCGCGCAGCTCCGGTTGGAGCGCGCATGCGCGTTACTGGCGTGGTGTCGGACGGCGCACAAACCACATACGCAACATGGTAAGGGTACTTCTTAATTCATCATCAGTGTTGATGGCAACACAAAGTTATTAATATTTTGGGATGGCAACACAATTCGGCTGTCTCTGTGCAAAAACCGACGCCATTAATCACCAAACCGTTCTTTAAATTACTAATTATTATGATGTTATAGTGAATTACTCAGTTAGCAACACGATTTTCTCGCATATTGTGACAAGTAATAATTCAAATAAAATAACTACAGTCCACTACATCATTAACAAACCACGCTCGTCCACTGCTGGACATAGGTCTCCCCCTATGCACGCCACCGCTCCCGATTTTCGGCCACTCTCATCCAGCTCACTCTAGCCAGCCTTCGAATGTCGTCATCCCATCTTGTAACAGGGCGTCCTAGTGGAACATAAAGGCTTTCAATTGCTCCAAACAATCAGCCTGTTCTTTTTTTTTAATATTGAGGACAATCAAGATGATGAACGCAGTGTAGGACGGCCTCAGGCCAGATGGAGTGACGATCTGAGCAAGAGGGCTGGCTGGAGCTGGATGCGAGTAGCCGAAGATCGATCAAAGTGGCGAGCATTTGGAGAGGCCTACGTCCAGCTGTGGACTGCAACAGGCTGATGATGATGATGTTAATGAAAATAACCTCACTCCGCCTGATAGGTAAGCGGCCGTGAGATCCAAATATGAGATTGACAGGCACAAAAGAACAGACAAAGTGTCCATTGAGTCTGTCACTCTCACCATCGAAGGCCTGCTGAGATGCCGTTTCACGCGCCGCCTTAAAAACTCAGGATTGTAAGAAGGACTCCAGCCTGAACGGCGGGCTTTGCGGGTCTTCTCCCGGCATCGAGGGGGTTGGAAGGGGACAGCCGAGAGAGTCGAGCCGTCCCCACCGGGCTGCGGAGGGTGTCCGTGTAATGCTGTTACTCTTTCACGCCAAAACTACTGAACGGATTTGAATGAAATTTGGTATACAGATGGTCTAGACCCTGAGAAAGGACATAGGCTACTTTTTATTACGAAAAAGGGGGGTCTTCATCATTAGCAACCCACGCTCGTCCACTGCTGGACATAGGTCTCCCCCAATGCATGCCACCGCTCCCGATTTTCGGCCACTCTCATCCAGCTCACTCTAGCCAGCCTTCGAATGTCATCATCCCATCTTGTCGCAGGGCGTCCAACACTACGCTCACCGAGTCGCGGTCTCCAAGGACTTTACGGCTCCAACGGTTGTCAGTTCTGCGGCTAATGTGACCAGCCCACTGCCACTTCAGTTTGCTAATTCGGTGGGCTATGTCGGTGACTCTGGTTCTCTGTCGGATTACATCATCATGAAGGGGGGGTGTAAATGATTAAATAATTAAAAATGCTACCCAAAGATACTATTCCACGTGGACGAAGTCGCGGGCAACAGTAGTAAATAATATTGTAAATCTTTCCTTTTCAGGAGAACCCCCATCAGAAAATGTACAGCAACCAGAAGTGAGCCTATCATACAACCCTGAAGAGTCATACCTTTGAAGTACACCGCCAACCTAGCGCATGAAAATGAAGCGGGAGTGGTGGGGGAGGAGGGGTGAGTTACTCTCTTAGGGATCGTTCACACCGAACGTATTGACCGACGCTTGACTGTGTAACTTAATCGTCTAGTCCAGCGTTTCCCAAAAGCCGGGTCGCGACCCGGTACCGGATCACCAAAATGAAATAATCGGGTCGCGTCATTTTCGCCTTATTTTAAAAACATGGGTAATACCTAACTTGGATTCTTTAGTAAAAAATAAGAAACAGCTGCATACTTCGCACTAACAAAATATTAGTACCTAGTACTAATAAACGTTTCTACTATTAATAAATGTGTATTATTTAACCTTAATGGAACCAGCTTGTGTTTAAAAGTAGGTACAGTGGCCAGCACATCAAGTCAAATTTTCTCAGTTGATATTCAACCAAACACGTTTGACATAAAAGTGAGGTTCGATTGAAGAAATTTGACAGATTGTAGTAACTTGATGTGCTGGCCACCGTACTTAGTGGGTCACGAAGAGTCAGTGTGAAAATTACCGGGCCATGGCATAACAAAGTTTGGGAAACACTGCTCTAGTCGGTTCGGTGTGAACGACAAGTTCGATATTATACTTAGTTTATACTTAGTATGGGAAAGCAATAGACTGCGTAACGCTCGCTCACTGTCAGTGGCCAATACGTTTGGTCTGAACGGTGCCTTGGACACCAAACTCATAAAAAACTACTGGAAGCAAAGAAGTCCATTCTTGATTTTGCATCTATACTCTGTCCATAAAGTCGTGAAATGTATTCTTGAGGAACTATTGCTGTGTTCCATAGTATTATAACCAATGGGGCTACCATACTCTTTGACGTAAGCGGCAATGGTGACATCAATTAATTTCCATGACTTTCTTGATGCATTATACAGGGTATATCTGTGAACATTTACATCCCTTTAATCACGTGTTCTACCAACCATTCTGAACAACATTTGTTCTATGACTTTTGAAAATTCGCATAAAAAATTTTCACCTTTCCATACAAAGTCGGTCACGTGACTTGGTCATTTTGTATGGGGAGTCGAAAAAATTTTGGATGAATTTCGAAAAGTTGTTGAACAAATGTTGTTCAGAATGGTTGATAGAACACGTGGTTGAAGGGATGTAAATGTTCACAGATACACCCTGTATATTGCAAGCCAACTACCTATAGTGTAAAGTGTAAAACTATCGATGCGATAGTATCATCGATATTATTGGCATTATCAATAGCATTGCTCAAATTGTCCCTATCCCTAATCCCTAATTGTCCCTATATTGCTTTGCTGTTACTATCCATAGTCGAGTGGCGCTCAAGTCAACTGCTGCAAATGTAGACGTAAGGTTCACTTCCGCATAGGACTTTACAGCCACGAGCGCTGCTGTAAAGTCATACCGCTTGATGAATCTTGAAACAACCGCCACAGATGTTTAATTGTGGGAGAGCCATGCTTCGGCATGAATGGGCCGGCTCAACCAGAGTGATACCACAGAAAACCGGCGTGAAGCAGCTCCTGTGCTGTGTTTCGCCGAGTAAGTGAGGGTACCGGAGGCCTATCTAACCTAAAAGGTTGGTTAGCGCACTTGTAACTCCACTGGTGTTGCAAGTGTCCATGGGCGGCGGCAATTGCTTATCATCAGGTGATCCGCCTGCTCGTCTGCTACCTATCACATAAAAAAAAAGATGTGAAGGCCTATGATGATGATGATATTAATTTTATTTATTTATTTGCAAAATTCTCATCCTCTTCCAGCTTCATCGACCTCCAATACGTAAAAGACATGCGCCTCGGCGGCAAACTGATGGAGCCCCGCGACGTCGCCGAGCTGACCGCCTGCGCGAGAAGACTTGGCCTGGAGTGCTCCCGGAGCGCGCACATCATCTCCCTGGTCTACGGGCGGACGCTGAGCGACAACCGGACGCTGCGGCTCGTGCTGCCGCCGCACACTTACAGGTGACTGAGACAGGAGAGACAGAGACAGACAGAGACAGACAGAGACAGACAGCTGACCGCCTGCGCGAGGAGACTTGGCCTGGAGTGCTCCCGGAGCGCGCACATCATCTCCCTGGTCTACGGGCGGACGCTGAGCGACAACCGGACGCTGCGGCTCGTGCTGCCGCCGCACACTTACAGGTGACTGAGACAGGAGAGACAGAGACAGACAGAGACAGACAGAGACAGACAGCTGACCGCCTGCGCGAGGAGACTTGGCCTGGAGTGCTCCCGGAGCGCGCACATCATCTCCCTGGTCTACGGGCGGACGCTGAGCGACAACCGGACGCTGCGGCTCGTGCTGCCGCCGCACACTTACAGGTGACTGAGACAGGAGAGACAGAGACAGACAGAGACAGACAGAGACAGACAGCTGACCGCCTGCGCGAGGAGACTTGGCCTGGAGTGCTCCCGGAGCGCGCACATCATCTCCCTGGTCTACGGGCGGACGCTGAGCGACAACCGGACGCTGCGGCTCGTGCTGCCGCCGCACACTTACAGGTGACTGAGACAGGAGAGACAGAGACAGACAGAGACAGACAGAGACAGACAGCTGACCGCCTGCGCGAGGAGACTTGGCCTGGAGTGCTCCCGGAGCGCGCACATCATCTCCCTGGTCTACGGGCGGACGCTGAGCGACAACCGGACGCTGCGGCTCGTGCTGCCGCCGCACACTTACAGGTGACTGAGACAGGAGAGACAGAGACAGACAGAGACAGACAGAGACAGACAGCTGACCGCCTGCGCGAGGAGACTTGGCCTGGAGTGCTCCCGGAGCGCGCACATCATCTCCCTGGTCTACGGGCGGACGCTGAGCGACAACCGGACGCTGCGGCTCGTGCTGCCGCCGCACACTTACAGGTGACTGAGACAGGAGAGACAGAGACAGACAGAGACAGACAGAGACAGACAGCTGACCGCCTGCGCGAGGAGACTTGGCCTGGAGTGCTCCCGGAGCGCGCACATCATCTCCCTGGTCTACGGGCGGACGCTGAGCGACAACCGGACGCTGCGGCTCGTGCTGCCGCCGCACACTTACAGGTGACTGAGACAGGAGAGACAGAGACAGACAGAGACAGACAGAGACAGACAGCTGACCGCCTGCGCGAGGAGACTTGGCCTGGAGTGCTCCCGGAGCGCGCACATCATCTCCCTGGTCTACGGGCGGACGCTGAGCGACAACCGGACGCTGCGGCTCGTGCTGCCGCCGCACACTTACAGGTGACTGAGACAGGAGAGACAGAGACAGACAGAGACAGACAGAGACAGACAGCTGACCGCCTGCGCGAGGAGACTTGGCCTGGAGTGCTCCCGGAGCGCGCACATCATCTCCCTGGTCTACGGGCGGACGCTGAGCGACAACCGGACGCTGCGGCTCGTGCTGCCGCCGCACACTTACAGGTGACTGAGACAGAAGACAGAGACAGACAGAGACAGACAGAGACAGACAGCTGACCGCCTGCGCGAGGAGACTTGGCCTGGAGTGCTCCCGGAGCGCGCACATCATCTCCCTGGTCTACGGGCGGACGCTGAGCGACAACCGGACGCTGCGGCTCGTGCTGCCGCCGCACACTTACAGGTGACTGAGACAGGAGAGACAGAGACAGACAGAGACAGACAGAGACAGACAGCTGACCGCCTGCGCGAGGAGACTTGGCCTGGAGTGCTCCCGGAGCGCGCACATCATCTCCCTGGTCTACGGGCGGACGCTGAGCGACAACCGGACGCTGCGGCTCGTGCTGCCGCCGCACACTTACAGGTGACTGAGACAGGAGAGACAGAGACAGACAGAGACAGACAGAGACAGACAGCTGACCGCCTGCGCGAGGAGACTTGGCCTGGAGTGCTCCCGGAGCGCGCACATCATCTCCCTGGTCTACGGGCGGACGCTGAGCGACAACCGGACGCTGCGGCTCGTGCTGCCGCCGCACACTTACAGGTGACTGAGACAGGAGAGACAGAGACAGACAGAGACAGACAGAGACAGACAGCTGACCGCCTGCGCGAGGAGACTTGGCCTGGAGTGCTCCCGGAGCGCGCACATCATCTCCCTGGTCTACGGGCGGACGCTGAGCGACAACCGGACGCTGCGGCTCGTGCTGCCGCCGCACACTTACAGGTGACTGAGACAGGAGAGACAGAGACAGACAGAGACAGACAGAGACAGACAGCTGACCGCCTGCGCGAGGAGACTTGGCCTGGAGTGCTCCCGGAGCGCGCACATCATCTCCCTGGTCTACGGGCGGACGCTGAGCGACAACCGGACGCTGCGGCTCGTGCTGCCGCCGCACACTTACAGGTGACTGAGACAGGAGAGACAGAGACAGACAGAGACAGACAGAGACAGACAGCTGACCGCCTGCGCGAGGAGACTTGGCCTGGAGTGCTCCCGGAGCGCGCACATCATCTCCCTGGTCTACGGGCGGACGCTGAGCGACAACCGGACGCTGCGGCTCGTGCTGCCGCCGCACACTTACAGGTGACTGAGACAGGAGAGACAGAGACAGACAGAGACAGACAGAGACAGACAGCTGACCGCCTGCGCGAGGAGACTTGGCCTGGAGTGCTCCCGGAGCGCGCACATCATCTCCCTGGTCTACGGGCGGACGCTGAGCGACAACCGGACGCTGCGGCTCGTGCTGCCGCCGCACACTTACAGGTGACTGAGACAGGAGAGACAGAGACAGACAGAGACAGACAGAGACAGACAGCTGACCGCCTGCGCGAGGAGACTTGGCCTGGAGTGCTCCCGGAGCGCGCACATCATCTCCCTGGTCTACGGGCGGACGCTGAGCGACAACCGGACGCTGCGGCTCGTGCTGCCGCCGCACACTTACAGGTGACTGAGACAGGAGAGACAGAGACAGACAGAGACAGACAGAGACAGACAGCTGACCGCCTGCGCGAGGAGACTTGGCCTGGAGTGCTCCCGGAGCGCGCACATCATCTCCCTGGTCTACGGGCGGACGCTGAGCGACAACCGGACGCTGCGGCTCGTGCTGCCGCCGCACACTTACAGGTGACTGAGACAGGAGAGACAGAGACAGAGACAGACAGAGACAGACAGCTGACCGCCTGCGCGAGGAGACTTGGCCTGGAGTGCTCCCGGAGCGCGCACATCATCTCCCTGG
This sequence comes from Cnaphalocrocis medinalis, assembly GCA_014851415.1. Taxonomy (NCBI): domain Eukaryota; kingdom Metazoa; phylum Arthropoda; class Insecta; order Lepidoptera; family Crambidae; genus Cnaphalocrocis; species Cnaphalocrocis medinalis. The sequence goes on from JABMDO010000296.1 coordinate 14,581, forward strand.
TCTACGGGCGGACGCTGAGCGACAACCGGACGCTGCGGCTCGTGCTGCCGCCGCACACTTACAGGTGACTGAGACAGGAGAGACAGAGACAGACAGAGACAGACAGAGACAGACAGCTGACCGCCTGCGCGAGGAGACTTGGCCTGGAGTGCTCCCGGAGCGCGCACATCATCTCCCTGGTCTACGGGCGGACGCTGAGCGACAACCGGACGCTGCGGCTCGTGCTGCCGCCGCACACTTACAGGTGACTGAGACAGGAGAGACAGAGACAGACAGAGACAGACAGAGACAGACAGCTGACCGCCTGCGCGAGGAGACTTGGCCTGGAGTGCTCCCGGAGCGCGCACATCATCTCCCTGGTCTACGGGCGGACGCTGAGCGACAACCGGACGCTGCGGCTCGTGCTGCCGCCGCACACTTACAGGTGACTGAGACAGGAGAGACAGAGACAGACAGAGACAGACAGAGACAGACAGCTGACCGCCTGCGCGAGGAGACTTGGCCTGGAGTGCTCCCGGAGCGCGCACATCATCTCCCTGGTCTACGGGCGGACGCTGAGCGACAACCGGACGCTGCGGCTCGTGCTGCCGCCGCACACTTACAGGTGACTGAGACAGGAGAGACAGAGACAGACAGAGACAGACAGAGACAGACAGCTGACCGCCTGCGCGAGGAGACTTGGCCTGGAGTGCTCCCGGAGCGCGCACATCATCTCCCTGGTCTACGGGCGGACGCTGAGCGACAACCGGACGCTGCGGCTCGTGCTGCCGCCGCCACACTTACAGGTGACTGAGACAGGAGAGACAGAGACAGACAGAGACAGACAGAGACAGACAGCTGACCGCCTGCGCGAGGAGACTTGGCCTGGAGTGCTCCCGGAGCGCGCACATCATCTCCCTGGTCTACGGGCGGACGCTGAGCGACAACCGGACGCTGCGGCTCGTGCTGCCGCCGCACACTTACAGGTGACTGAGACAGGAGAGACAGAGACAGACAGAGACAGACAGAGACAGACAGCTGACCGCCTGCGCGAGGAGACTTGGCCTGGAGTGCTCCCGGAGCGCGCACATCATCTCCCTGGTCTACGGGCGGACGCTGAGCGACAACCGGACGCTGCGGCTCGTGCTGCCGCCGCACACTTACAGGTGACTGAGACAGGAGAGACAGAGACAGACAGAGACAGACAGAGACAGACAGCTGACCGCCTGCGCGAGGAGACTTGGCCTGGAGTGCTCCCGGAGCGCGCACATCATCTCCCTGGTCTACGGGCGGACGCTGAGCGACAACCGGACGCTGCGGCTCGTGCTGCCGCCGCACACTTACAGGTGACTGAGACAGAGACAGAGACAGACAGAGACAGACAGAGACAGACAGAGACAGACAGAGACAGACAGAGACAGACAGAGACAGACAGAGACAGACAGAGACAGACAGAGACAGACAGAGACAGACAGAGACAGACAGAGACAGACAGAGACAGACAGAGACAGACAGAGACTGACAGAGACAGACAGAGACAGACAGAGACACAGGAAGACAGACAGAGACAGACAGAGACAGACAGAGACAGACAGAGACAGACAGAGACAGAGACAGACAGCTGACAAATGTTTGTACTGTGCAGACGCAGCATTCACTACCACTGAACCAAACGGGTCGTCAATACGGACTGGTTTGGAACAATTTTAATTTAATTTTGGGAAACATTATTCTATTTGCATGCCTTGTTGCCTTATTCTTATATTCACCTTTGTCCCCAGGGTGTGGGCAGTGGGTCTTCACTCTGTGATTAAGGCGCTGATGAGCCAGGCGAAGCTTGCAGACCGGAGTCTGGCCTGGTTGAAGAACAAATACACGGCACTCTACTACGAAGACGGTTGCTGCTGTGAGCCGCTGGTCTCCGACGCCATTCGAGTAAGTTAAGAACACAGGTCCCTCCACCAGCCCATGGTCTTTCCTACCGTCTCGGCATACGACCGAATGAATGAATGAATGAATGAATGAATCTGGGGGCACGGCAGTGCCCCCACCAAGTCGAGCAAAAAAGCGGCACGGCCGTACCATCCTTTTCTCGAAGCAATTCAGGCCATTTTCGACCCCCTGTCACTTCTTTGTGGATAAAACTAGAAGACTGAAATTTCAGTAACCATGCAGGCATTGTAAAGACACGGTATATTTCAAATTTCAATCAATTTGAACCAGTAGTTTAAGAATTATAACGGGCCAAAGTTTCTTAATTTTGTCACTCACTGACTCACTGATTCACCGATCATCAAAATTCTAAAGCACTTCTAGCAGACCTAGAACATTAGTGTACCTATGAATTAAGGAAAAACTAAAATATTTTTAAATTTTGATCCGGTTTGCTAGATATATGAACTTCAAAATAACTTTGTAATCCTATATAAATATCATACCGATATATAGGATTACCACGGTATATTTGCAGTTCAATAGATTTTAAGAATTTTCTACAAAAAGGAATGAGATCCCATCAAAAACAATACTAACGCAACGCGTTAATTCCCGTTAAAACTAGTTAATTTTTTCCAGGTATTCGGTGGCCGGGAATCGGTCTACGGCAGCTCATCTCACTCCACTCCAGTCAAGGGGGTCTTCACGGAATCTCACTCGGACTCGATCAGGAGTTGTGGAATTAAATTTAAGGTAAGATTATTTTTAAAACTAATGGCCGTCGCTTCGCTTCGGTATTTTAGAACAAAATAGCATTTACAACAATCAAAATGATTAGTATATAAGCAATTAACCATGGAAGAGCCACGCTTCAGCATGAATGGGCCGGCTCGACCGGAGTGACACCACGGCCTTAAAAAAGACCGGCGTGAAGCCCACATGCGCAGTGTTTCGCCGAGTGAGGTACCGGAGCTCGGAAACCCACTGAGGGGAAAGGGGGTTAAAGGTTGGCACGCACTTGTGACTCTACAGGTATTGCAGATGTCTATGGGCAAACGCTTACCATCAGGTGATACGTCTGCTCGTTTGCTACCTATCTAATAAAAAAAATATTCGGACAAAGTTTGGTCGGGCATTAATCCACTCAATAAGTTTAGGTATTTAATAAAACGGCTTGAGTATGTAATAGAATACAATAAACTAAGCTAAATTTTAAATCCAAGATGGCCGCCGCCACAAAATGCTGAATTAAATTTTAGAGGTTTTTAAAATGTTTAATTTTAGTGTTTGTCCACAGAAGAATAAATCGACTTCAGAACTCAAAACCAGCTCTCCTAGAAGCTACGGATCCACTCACACTTCGGGGACCAGGAGTGAGGATGAGGTCACGCAGGGCTCCCCGAGACATAGGTTTGTACTAGAAATAGTATGTGCACAAGTGTGCAGGCAAGCACATGTGCACTTCCTATTCACTTACCCTCATGTAGAAAAAGAAAAATTTTTTTTTTTTTTATTGAGGTTCATCGTTTTTTGGGCCTACCCGCTGTCGGCGTCCATCGGGTTGCCATTGGGTGGAAATTTTTGTCCATCTTTCAGGGTCTTTTCGGCAAACGTGACCTGCCCATTCCCACTTCAACTTGTCAGTTTTTCTTCCAACATCAGCTATTTGGGTTTTTGCCCGCGATTGGCAGCAAATGGCCTTAGATAGAGATCGGTGGAGGGATTTGGGGAAGGCCTTTGCCCAGCAGTGGGACAGTATAGGCTAAATAAAAAATAAAAAAAAATTGTTTAAATTTTTTTACCTTGACCTTTTGACCTCTGAACAAAAAAACTACAATACTAATCAGAGTAAAAAAGTATGAAGATATTTTGGAATAATTTAACATTATTTTGTAATTTGACCTTGACCTTTGACCTTCCAGCTCATACAAAATAACCAAAATACATAATCAGAATATAAACAATATTTATGAAGACACTATTAAATAATTATATATTTTGTAATTTGACCTTCCAGCTCATATTCGGCATCGTCAAGTCACCACCACCCCTGCGCGCCGCGGCACAGCAGCCTGACAGCAGCAGCCACCAGCATCATTGCTGGATCCCCCAACAGGAGTAGGTAAGAGAAAAAAAACCTATGCTTTTTATGAAGATGTAATTGTAAGTTAAAACTGACCTTACGTCCCGTTTTGAACGGGACTTCCGTTTTTCGGTCACCTATCTGTAAAGTCAAATAAATTTAAAAAAATTATAAAGATTTGTAAAATATTTTGAAATGCATGTTAATTAAAGTTTTATAAATAGGTATTATAAAAAGTATAAAATCGTTGCTTTTTTATAATTTTAACTAATTAATTTAAAGTTTTACTTTAATTTCAAAATCAAATTAAATCGATTAAAAGAAAAACCATTTTTTTAAATTACAAACATAAAATATAGATATGTTTAAATCCTTTAAAAATATAAAATAGGTACACCTATTAAGTGTTGTTTAGTTAATTAAATTTTTAGCGTCATAGGTGTGCTTTGATTGTAATTAATAGCTTCGCTACCAAAATTTTATTTCAAAAATTGACCTTTGACCTTTCAAGCGACCCCCTAAATGACCTTGACCCAGTTGCTCACTGACCTTCACTAATATGCTCATGACCTAGATTAAATGACGCACTCACGCTAATTTATAATTAGCTTAATTTGGGATGACCCTAGGGGTAATTGGGGATATAATGAGGGGGTGAATAGGGACAATAGGTCAGTTCACTACATTGGCTTTGTTAACGCGTGTTGAGCCTGGACTGTATGCTAGTGCATTGGATACCATTAATAATGGCTGATAAAAGCAAATATATACACGTTCAAAAACAATCAAGCATAAACAATAAATTAAAGTTTTGATAGGATAACCTATACTCCCCACTTCAGGGCAAAGGCCTCCATCATAGAAATCAAGTCATCGCTACTATGGTGGGATTAAGCTTAATCACCACGCTTGCCTAATGCGGTGCGTAGCCCAATAGGGTGTTTATAGTACCTATACATAGGTATTATAATAAACAATAACCAAAACAATAATAGTAGCTTATTTAGATTACATTGTGTTTAAGGATTTATGTTAGTTGAGTTGATTGGTGCGATTGTATAGCGCATTTTTTTTTTATTTATGTCGATGAGTCTTACACCATTTTCCCTTCCCCAGTCTCCGGCGGCTTGAGACGAGCGAGCGCTTCTGGGAGAACCTGAAGCATCTACGCACAGGCTCCGTGGGCTACGACACGCAGCTTGACTTCATGGACTTCGTGGCCTTATTCAGAAGTTTTAGGTAAGTACACATTTGGAGCGGTCCATGTTAGACATCAAACTCCAGAACCGCATCGCCAATACGGAAATAAGACTGCGAACCAAGGTGGTGGATATTGGGGAACGCTTCATGTCATTCAAATTGCAGTGGGCAGGGCACTTGGCTCGTCAAGGTGATTTTTTTTTATACTATAGGCGGCAAACGAGCAAGCGGGTCACCTGCTGGTAAGTAATCACCGCCGCCCATGAACATGTGCGAGATCAGAGATGTCGCTGATGCGTTGCCGGCCTTTTAAGAAGGAGTACGCTCGTTTCTTGAAGGTCCCTAAGTCATAGCCGTCAGGAAATACTGCCGCAGCTAAACTATTCCACAAGACTGAGGTCTTGAGGACTGGGGTAAGGTGAGGTGAGGATGGCAGATGAAGCCAATCTGTAACACACTGATGGCCATATCAAGGCAAATGAACAAAATGGGCTGATGACGTATACAGTGGGAACAGTAGGGTGGAAAAGACCTGGATGATGCTGCCACAGGATCGTTGTAAATGGCGAACACAGTAGGAGACCACCCTGAGATCAAGATACAGGCTGATAATGATGACATTTGAACTAAGCGGGCTATGCAGCAGTAGATTATAAAATTTGACATTCATAAATGTTCTGTAAAGGACTTAAATTGAATAAAGATATTTTGATTTGATTTGATATGAAATTAATATCTATACTTGGGGTTACTCGAATCGTGTCCGAAATAAGAGTCAGGCACCGCTTGAAACTAGTATTAATAAATGTAGGTAATTATAATATTATAAATCAAACAGTCAAATCCTTGTCCACAGTCTAGTAATGCGTTCAGAGCTACGAGACGTGTTCGAGCAGCTGGCGGTGCCCCGGAACAGGTCTCCACTACTGGGGGCTGAGAAGAGCAGATCCTCACCCGAGCTGTTCAGGAGTAGGACTGTGTTTCGGACTGGTGAGTGATTACCAGGATAATCCATCCATCCATACTATTTATAAACTTCCGAGACCTGCTGAACTGTCCACCTGTCGCAAACGGAATTCAGGTAACACAATCACACGAAGGAGAAGTAGAAACACCTACGTTTGAGGAAGTGAGGAACGCAGTGCGGCGACTGAAAAACAACAAATGTCCCGGAATTGACGGCATACCGGGAGAACTGTGGAAGTATGGTGGAGGACCAGCACAATCTAAACTCTACGACCTAATTACCAAAATCTGGGAGGAAGAAAAACAGCCGCTTGAATGGAATGTGGGAGTGATATGCCCGATCCACAAAAAAGGACCCCGGAAGAAGTGCTCCAACTATAGAGGCATTGCGCTATTACCGACAGCCTACAAAGTCCTCTCTACATTCTTCTGGGCCGTTTAGAACCATATGCTGAAAAAATCCCTCGGAGACTATCAGTGTGGCTTCCGTCGAAATCGCAGTACTGTGGACCAAATCTTCCTCCTTAGAACTCTAATGGAAAAAAAAGTGGGAGTATGCTCAAAGCATACATTCACTGTTCGTAGATTTCACTAAGGCGTATGATAGTGTGGACAGAGAATCTCTCTACAACATCCTCAGAGGGTTTTGGTATACCGGAAAAACTCATCCGAATGATCAAGGCCGCTACCAATAGCAGCAAGATGAGAGTCAGAGTGGGAGGCGGTTTGACCGATGAGTTGAGGTCATCACAGGACTCAAACAAGGAGATGCCCTGTCACCTATGCTCTTCAAACCTAGCGCTCGAATACGTCGTCCGAAAAGTGCTAGAAATTGACGGAGGAGTTGAGTTGAACGGCAATGCACAAGGTGATAGGGTACGCTGACGATCTAGCGTTGTTAGGACGGCAGGAGGCGGAGGTAAGCAGATGGTCGAGGGTGTTGGAAAGCACAGCAGGAAAGATCGGCCTTAGGATTAATCGGGATAAAACGGAATATCTACACATGAAACGGTACCGAAATATACGGGAAAAGAGGAAAAACCTAGTAGCAAACAATGTAACATACAAAGGTGTAAGTAAGTTTCGGTACCTTGGATGTACAGTTACAGATACCAACCACGAGAAGACGAGATAGATATCCGTATTCAAAACGCCCTAAGATGTACTGCCGCTCTCCATAAAGTTGCTAGTGTCCAAGTTAATAAGCAGAAAAAACGAAGATCCGCGTCTACAAAACCGTAATTAGACCGGTCTTGATGTACGGTTGCGAAACTTGGACACTTACACTCAAAGAGGAGGAGAAACTACTAGTGGCAGAAAGGAAGGTGTTCCGGAAAATCCTAGGGCCGACCAAATGCGACGACCGGGACCTGGAGACTCCAGAAAAAAACGCCGAAATCGAAGAGCTTGTGGCCGAACCAAATATAATGGGCGAGACAAAGTCAGCAAGGCTGCGCTGGCTCGGTCACTTAGAGAGAATGGAGTCAGATCGTGCGGCCAAGCGAGCTTACCTGGGTCGATCTACCGGGAAGCGCCCAGGTGGGGCGCCCCAGATACCGCTGGATGGACCAGGTCAAGAAGGAATCTTGGTCACCTTCAAAAGCCGGATTGGCAAAAGGTGGCTGAGAATAGAGCGGAGTGGCGAATTCTCGTGTCGGAGGCCAAGATCCACTTCGGGTCGCTGAGCCAGCGTAGTAAGTAGTAAGTAAGTATACTATTTATAAAGAGATTACTTCTATAGACAACGACAAGGCTTATAGGTAAACCGAAAACACGAACCGCTTGCGCGATGTAATTAGACACAGCGCCATCTATTGATTCATTTCTGAATTACGGTCCCGAAGCGAAGTGAGGGCGGGCCACTAGTAAATAATTAATAAAATGCGCCAGACAATGACACCAATCAACCTGGTCTCAAACTAGGGCAACCCTACTATAAGTACCAGATGACGATAATTAACTGGGGGCGACAACCCAGTACACCTAGACTCCAAGAAAACTTAGAAAATGTAGTTTTCTAAATTGACTTGACCGAGAATTGAACCCGGGACCTTTCGCGCTTCGGACGAACACCTTGGCCACTGCGCTTATCGAGGCCGTCAAGGGTACGACAGTTATCTTTAGTGCTGACCCAAGTCACCCCGACTTTAGCTCAAAACTTGTAGCAGTTGACGACTATCGTCTGGTTCTTGTAACTATTGTTACTCGCTCGGCTCGGCCGGAGTGATACCACTGCCTCACAGAAAACCGGCGTGAAGCAGCTTCTGTGCTGTGTTTCGCCGAGTGAATGAGGGTACCGGAGGCCCATCGGGGGGGAAGGGGATAAAAGGTTAGTAGCGCACTTGTTGCATGTGTCCATGGGCGGCGGCAATTGCTTACCATCAGGTGATCCGCCTGCTCGTCTGCTACCTATCACATACAAAGAAAAAAAAAACTAACGCCACCAATTTCTAAAAGGCTGATAACACATCAGCGACCCTTCATTAAACAAGTCCCTACCTACTTCAAAAATGATTTTTCTAGACATATCCACAATAACTGCTTTATAATACAGGTCTGCTCACAAGAAACGGGTCGTTAGACCTGGAACCCCCAAGCGACAAAGCAGGTCGGAAGAAGGCTTTCGACCTGTTAGCAGCAGCTGCCTTACCAGGTAAAATCAAACAATTTATTTATACAGGTAAGTCAAGTCAAAGTTAAAGTCAAATATTCTTTATTTGCATAGGCTTGTACACAGCACTTACAAATCGTCATACATAAAAAAATATTTAAAACTATTTTAAAGATAATGTATAATGTATTTAAAGCATATTAAATATATATCTTGATACATAAGATATAACTAAAAAATAAATAGCAAATGCGATTCTACCACCGGTATCGGAAAGTTGATTCTGACGAGGAGATCCGGCAAGAAACTCGCCATTACTCTTTTAATCGCCAAAATGTTTATTACAATGTTGTATTAGGTATCTGTGAACACTAGGGTATTTGATTTCTTTTTGTGTTTAATCAAAAGACTCCTCAATCGAGATTAGTCGAATACCCTTTTAAGTACATCCCTGTATAGTCTACGGCACGAAACAGTAGTTATGACCTTGAGTGCGCAGAAACCAGTTTTAATAGAAAGTCTTCCTTTTTACAAGTGCAAAATAACGGTCATCGCATTCTTTCATGCCGCAAGCTGTAACCACCTCTATGACTTTTATGACTTCTATGACTTTTTGAAATTCTCTCTTTTATCAGCTTATTCCTATACTGTTCCACTGCAGGGCAAAGGCCTCCATTATAAAAATCAAGTCATCGCTACTATGATGGGATTAGGCTTAATCACCACGCTTGCCTAATGCGGTGCGGTGATCACAAACCCGAGCTATGTTCGAAAAATTCCAAGTGGTTTCCAGACCTAGCATCTTAATACTTGCGTTTGCCCGGTGCCTAACCCTATATTGACTTGACTTCGTGTATTGCCCAGGTGCCTGTCCCGATGTAAACGGCCGGGTGCTATCATTGCCCACGCTGGGCAAATTCTGCGAGACCAGACAAAACGAGCCCAAGACTGAAGAAACAACTACGGGATATTATACAGGTGAGTATTTTATTTAATACAATCATAATAATGTTTAATGGACAGTAGCCTAGAAGCTTCCTGGGATCTTCACAGGCTTCGCAGACGCATCATCACACTCCAGGACTATGTCATCATCATCACCATCATTTCCCGGCCCTGTTCCTAGGTTATCTGCGGTCGGAGCAGTATGTTTTCTTCTTCCATTCGTCCCTGTCATTCGTCATTGTATCATCCACCCCCCTTTTCAGTCATGTCATTCTTCACGCAATCCATCCAATCCTCTGTTCCTCCACCCACTTACATTTCATACCCATCACTCTTTTGGTAACATGTTCCTCCTCTCTTCTCATTAGATACATATGGCCGTACCAGGAGATCATCATAATAATTTCAGCTGATATACCTACGTTGCTGATATACTGCTGGACATAGGCCTCCCCCAAAGTTCTCCAAATAGATCGGTCCTGTGCCACCCGCATTCAAGAGACTCCAACGACCTTCACTAGATCGTCGGTCCACCTGGTGGGAGGCCTGCCACGGCTGCGGCCTCCTGCACGCGGCCTCCACTAAAAGACCTTTCCACCCCAACGGCCGTCTGTTCTCCTCGCAATGTGCTCTGCCCATTGCCACTTGAGCAACGCAATTATTTGGGTTATGTCCCAGGACTACATACCAGGGACGTTACGTATATTCGCATTCGCCTATGCGAATGGTTCGCACCGTTTTTAACATTCGCATCGACATTCGCATTCGCTTAAATCAATGCGAATGTTATGCGAATGTGAATGTGCGCAGGTCGTGCGTGTGTGAACTCGTGACTCTTGATCTTGCTAGATCTAGGCTGCATCGGCCGCGCTGTTCGCGACCGATGCAGCTGCATGCATCAGTATGTTTTGTCTTTTAAGTAATAAAAATCATTGATTTATATGTTGTTTTTTTTACATTTGATGTGACTGATGTCTTAAGTAGATACTTAACATTCGCATTCACACTCATTTCTCATTCGCATTCGCACATTCGCGGCGTAAACATTCGCATTCGCGTTCGCGAATGTGAAAATTTTGACATTCGTAACACGTATGTAGCGTGCGAACCTAATTTGTTGGATCATTTTCAGAGGCACGAGCCAGACCCGGCCCTCAGGGCGGACCTCTGCCTGTCCTTCGAGGGCTTCGTGCGGTTCCTCACGGATAAGGACAACTACGCCTTTGTACCTGAGCAGAGGAAGGCCAACTACTTTGGGAGGTCAGTGTACTAGTTTTTATTTTTATTATACTACTAGTGGCCCGTCCTCTCAACTACTTTAAGAGATCAGTGTACTAGTTTATGTTTTTATAATACTACTAGTGGCCCGTCCTCACAACTACTTTAAGAGGTCAGTATAATAAAAACATAAACTAGTACATAGTTTATGTTTTTATTATACTACTAGTGGCCCGTCCTTAACTACTTTTGGAGGTCAGTGTACTTGTTTTTGGCTTTGAGACCACGGGCCAGTACTTAACATTAATACTGGAGTATGACTTCATCTGGAGTAATCGGCTTACAAGATTGGCAAAAAGTTCAATTGTGGGAGACCCCTGCTTCGGCAGAATGGGCCGGCTCGACCGGAGTGATACCACTGCCTCACAGAAAACCGGCGTGAGAGCAGCTCCTGTGCTGTGTTTCGCCCGAGTGAGTGAGGGTACGGAGGCCCCATCGGGGGTAAGGGGATAAAAGGTTAGTAGCGCACTGTTGCATGTGTTCATGGGCGGCGGCAATTGCTTACCATCAGGTGATCCGCCTGCTCGTCTGCTACCTATCACAAAAAAAAAAAAAAAACGTGACTCCTTTGGAGTCATTAGACTGTGAATGTGTTAAACCACTAATCACATAAAAAACCACCATCATAACTATCCTTCTCCTCCACAGCAAGTCCTCAACCGAGGAGGAGGACACCAAGGGCCTCTCCTCACAGATGTCGGGGCCCCTCAGCCAGTACTACATAGCGTCCAGCCATAACACCTACCTGACTGGCCATCAGCTGAAAGGGGAGTCTTCGGTGGAGCTGTATAGCCAGGTAAGTGGTAATGGCCTGCTAGACTTGCGTTATATTTCGCTGAAGATGTCTTAAACGTTCACTGTCCCCCATACGAGGTAGACTTGACGAAAAAATTTCAATTTTATTCAGAACTAGTGGCCCGCCCTCACTTCGCTTCGGGACCATAATTCAGAAATGAACTAATAGATGGCGCTGTGCTAAATTACATCGCGCAAGCGTTTCGTGTTTTAGGTTTACCTATAAGCCTTGTCGTTGTCTATAGAAGTTGTCTCTTTCTTTATAAGTAGGTAGTATAGAAGATAGATAGATAGATTAGATTTTCCAACTCACAAGTCCAACGAAATTTCAATTTTAATTCATACATCCATTTCATATTTTTATCATTTAAAAGGTATGCATTTGTGACTTCAAATGGAGTCGTGGACAGTGTGTGTTAAGTCCAGTTACCCCCACCAGCGTCGCTCCTACTGGGGGCAACTAGGAATGCGTAAAAAAAATATGTCCCAGATGCCCCGATGGCCTTTTTTGATGGGGCAGCTGGGAGTATTTTTTTTAAATTAATAGAAATAGAAAAATATTTATTCAGTGTAATCACAGACAAAATAGGTAAGTTAAAGGATTACATACAAACAAGACACTGAAAAGGCATACACTCAGCATGTGTCAATCCATCCATACTAATATTATAAATGCGAAAGTAACTCTGTCTGTCTGTCTGTTACTCTTTCACGCCAAAACTACTCAACGGATTTAAATGAAATTTAGTATACAGATAATCTAGACCCTGAGAAAGGACATAGGCTACTTTTTATTGCGAAAAAGGGGTTGTAAGGGGTTAAAAGTGGGGTAAAAAGTTACTTTTCCACGCGGACGAAGTCGCGGGCGGCCGCTAGTGTTTAATATAAATTATTCATTGTTTAATTTGAATTTAGTTTTGTTACAAAATAATAAATACAATTTACTGTTTAGGTTTAGAAATTACATCTAATTACCAAGTTTCAACAAAATAATTCTTATCCATACTAATATTATAAATGCGAAAGTAACTCTGTCTGTCTGTCTGTCTGTTACTCTTTCACGCCAAAACTACTGAACGGATTTAAATGAAATTTGGTATACAGATGATCTAGACCCTGAGAAAGGACATAGACTACTTTTTATTACTAAAAGGGGGTTGTAAGGGGTTAAAAGGGGGGTAAAAAGTTATTTTTCCACGCGGACGAAGTCGCGGGCTGCCGCTAGTAATTCTTATAGTTTCGGAAAAAGTGGCTGTGAAATACGATCGGACAGACAGACAGACATGACGGATCTATAATGATGGTTTTTGGCCACGGAACCCTAAAAAAGGAAGGAATAAAACAACATTTCTATCTGGAATAAAACAACATTTCTATCTGACTTAGGTACATATTTATTAGATCATTCTATCATAACTTAACCTACATTATCGCACACACTTCTTTAGTGCGTGTTACGTCTGAACCAAAATCTCGCCCGGTAGTCGTCGCTGCAGGTGAGGAACGCCGGGGCGGTTCCAGAGTGCACTATGAACCTGGGAATAAGGAAATAATAATATTAAAAATATCAGTATCAATATTTTCATTGAGCTACCCAAAACTAGAATTCAAGACCAAAAAAACTACTACAATGTTGCTACTGTAATAAAATGATCGTACCATAGTATACCCCTTTTTTCTAAAAACACTCGCTGATGTAATTTTTTTATTGGTAATTGTGATTCTATATATAATTAAAAAAAACAATTTTTATTTTTTTATATAAATACAAGACACTTTAATAAAAACTTAACCATCCGTAATTTTAGTTTTGAAAGATGGTATTGCGCTTGTAACACTTCAGGTGTTAATAACATTTGTATCTACCCATAACATTTTAACAATGTATGGACATAAGTGACTTTAGCAGATCTGACAGTGACGTATCTGTCGTAGATTTTTTGGTCTTGAATTCCAGTTTAGAGTATAGTACTTAATTTAACAAACTATACCTTAATGAGAGTTTTTGGAAATGAAAAATCCGATAGATGACGTTACATTAACGCCAGGTTCAACGTAACGTTAATTTTAACAGTCCTCAATTTAACGAACTTTAAATTCATTTAACGAACTATTCCTCCATTTAACGACATTTAACTAGATTTAACTCACCTAACAGCGCCGTTATGCCCCAAAGACATGAGCTGACATCTGCTAGCACTCCTAGAGTGCCAGGTACAGAGGGAAGTTGTGGCTTCGTCGGGGAACATCACGTAGTCCTCAGTGTGGTTGAAGACCGCTTGGGCGTGATGTTCTTGTTTGCCTGGAAAAAAAATTAAGATTGTAGATTTAAAATTATACAGAGTGTATCTGTGAACATTTACATACCTTTAACCACGTATTCTACCAACCATCCTGAACATTTGTTCATCGAGTTTTCGAAATTCATCGAAGTTTTTTTTGGAGGTCTAATTCTATGTCACGTGACCGACTTTATAAGAAAAGTTAATTTTTTTTTATGCAAATTTTTAAGTCATAGAAGAAATGTTTGGAATTATAACGTGGTTAAAGGGATGTAAATTCCACAGATACTGCCTATATGTACAGTGGCCAGCACATCAAGTTACTACAATCTGTCAAATTTCCTCTGTTGATATTGAACCAAACACGTTTGACATAAAAGTGAGGTTCGATTGAAGAAATTTGACAGATTGTAGTAACTTGATGTGCAGGCCACCGTACAGTCAGATAAAAATGTGGTCTACCACCCTACGGTTGAGATTCGTTCGTTTGAACATCATGAAACAACAAGGTAAATTTTCCCTGCCAATGTGTCAGTGATGATTGCTCTCTTTACATGTGTTAAAACTATTGCGTATATCCTATTTCGTCCAAAGTACTCCAAAGCTATCGCATATAGCTGTAGGTGTATAGAAAAACAAAAAAAGCGAACCACTTGCGCGATGTATTCGACGCCGAGCGCCATCTATCGGCCCTGGTCTATATTAGGTCCCCAAAAGAGTGAGCGAGTCACTAGTATAATCCATACTAATATTATAAATGGGGAAGTGTGTCTGTCTGTATGTTTGTCTTTCTTTCACTGCAAAACGAAGCGACGAAATGACGTGATTTTTTAAGTGGAGATAGTTGAAGGGATGGAGAGTAACATAGGCTACTTTTTGCCCCTTTCTAACCCCACATTTCAGGGAAGTGGTGGGCGCGATCAAAAGCTAGTAATATAATAATTTCATACCGGTAGTCCCCGCTCCGGTATACTGTATCAGGCATCGGCTGCTGGACAACTCCCACAACTTAATGGAGGAATCCATGCCGGATGTCATGAGGTACTGGAATTGAATAATAAATAATGAGCAAGGTCTTGCGGATTACACACACCAAAAAACTAACTTTCGGGGGTAAATACGCGTTTATTTTCCAAAAGTTACAATATTTGCGTTACCAGTGCGTTAACATTAACATGGCGTTACCGTTGCGTTATCACTGCGTTAACTTTGTGCTACCACTGGGTTACCGCTGCGTTACCGTTGTGTTAACGTTGTGTTACCGTTGCGTTATCACCGCGTTAACTTTGTGCTACCACTGGGTTACCGCTGCGTTACCGCTGCGTTACCGTTGCGTTAACGTTGTGTTACCGTTGCGTTATCACTGCGTTAACTTTGGGCTACCACTGGGTTACCGCTGCGTTACCGTTGCGTTAACGTTGTGTTACCGTTGCGTTATCACCGCGTTAACTTTGTGCTACCACTGGGTTACCGCTGCGTTACCGCTGCGTTACCGTTGCGTTAACGTTGTGTTACCGTTGCGTTATCATTGCGTCAACTTTGTGCTACCACTGGGTTACCGCTGCGTAACCGTTGCGTTAACGTTGTGTTACCGTTGCGTTATCATTGCGTCAACTTTGTGCTACCACTGGGTTACCGCTGCGTTACCGTTGCGTTAACGTTGTGTTACCGTTGCGTTATCACTGCGTTAACGTTGTGCTACCACTGGGTTACCGCTGCGTTACCGTTGCGTTAACGTTGTGTTACCGTTGCGTTATCACTGCGTTAACTTTGTGCTACCACTGGGTTACCGCTGCGTTACCGTTGCGTTAACGTTGTGTTACCGTTGCGTTATCACTGCGTTAACTTTGTGCTACCACTGGGTTACCGCTGCGTTACCGTTGTGTTATCGTTGCGTTACCACTTTGCTACCGTTGCGTTACCTCTTTGTTACCGTTGTGTAACTACATTACCGCTGCGTTACCGTTACGTAACCACTGCGTTACCGTTGCGTAACCACTACGTCACCGCGGCGTTACCATTGTGTTACCTTACCGTTGCGTCACCGTTACTTTACCGTAACATTATCACTGCGTTACCGTCGTGTTAACGTTCCGTTAACATAACATTACCGTTGCGTTACAATAACGTTACCTTGCTATTCCTGGTGAAAGCGACCGAGCAGACCTCGGAGCCGTCGTGCGCGTTGACGAACGTGTTGAAGCAGCGGTTGGAGACCGTGTCCCACAGCTTGACTGTTACCGTTACTTCACCACTGTTACCGTTGCGTTACCATAATATTACTGTTGCGTTACCGTTACGTTACCACTGCATTATAGTTGCGTAACCGCTTCGTCACCGTTGCGTTACCATTGCGTTACTGTTGCGTTACCGTTGTGTTACCGCTGCGTCATCAATGCGATACTATACTATTCCTGGTGAAGTCACTTTACCATTGCGTTACCATGGGGCGTTACCATTTCGTTACCAGTTACCATAACGTTACCTTGCTATTCCTGGTGAAAGCGACCGAGCAGACCTCGGAGCCGTCGTGCGCGTTGACGAACGTGTTGAAGCAGCGGTTTGACACCGTGTCCCACAGCTTGACTGTTACCGTTACTTCACCACTGTTACCGTTGCGTTACCACTGTGTTTCCGTTGCGTTACCACTGTGTTACCGCTGCGTTACCAATGCGTTACTTTACTATTCCTGGTGAAGTCACTTTACCATTGCGTTACCATGGCGTTACGGCTTCGTTACCATGTCGTTACCACTGTTACCGTTGCGTTACCACAACGTTACCTTGCTATTCCTGGTGAAAGCGACCGAGCAGACCTCGGAGCCGTCGTGCGCGTTGACGAACGTGTTGAAGCAGCGGTTGGAGACCGTGTCCCACAGCTTGACTGTCCCGTCCGCGCTTCCGCTGGCGAAGTACTTGCCGTTTGGGGAGAATCTGTGGGTAGAAAAAAAGTAATGTCATTTGTTTTTATTTTTGGTATAGCAATTCTTTGCAATTTATTCTTAAGTAATTTACTTAAAAAAATCCTCGGAGGGTTCAGGTGGGTTTGTGGAAGGTGGTGGGTTCGAGTCCCACCTGAAAGTCTCCGAGGAATTTTTAAGTGCAATATTTACTTAATGTCATTTGTTGGCAGTAATTTGATCTCACAATGTGTCTTTTGGAAGTCATTGTAGCGCTCTGGCAGAGTGTCATTTGCCACCTGTGTCATTTTTATTTATTTATTTATTTTATTTATTTAAACAAGGTACGCAGACAGATTACAGTCGTCACATTGTTCTTATAAATATGCATAATCTAGACAGTAATCCATGAAAAGCATACACAGCATGATTAATTTACAAATGGTTACTAAAAGAAGTTAAAGTTTTTACAAAATTAAATAATCTACACAAGTACATTACAAATTAATTAAAAGTAACAATTAAATTTATTTTCGTGATGATGATCGTCCAATGACCTCGGATACATTTTTTTGTAGGTAGAGAACCTGGCGTTAAACACATCCAGATGTCTATCTCTACGGACCACATCATTATATGTACATTTGGTAACTGTCATTCGACACTAGGATCATTTGGCACTAGGGTCATATTTGCACACTAGCGTCATTTAACATCGGCGTCATTTAACACCTGTTACACATGACACTTTGATTTCAGTGGAATCAAAGTGTCATTAGACCCCACATGTGACCCAAAAGTAATATTTGACCCCACAATCTGCCATTTGACCTGAAAGTGTCCTTTGTCCCCGTAAGTGTCATTTGTCCCCAAAAGTGTCATTTATCCTCGAAAGTGTAATTTGTCCCTAAAAATTTAATTTGTCCCAAGTGTCTTTTGAACCCAAGAGTGTCATTTGTCCCCAAAAGTGACATTTGTCCCCGAAAGTGTATTTTGTCCCCGAAAGTGTCATTTGACTCAAAAAGTGTCATTTGACCCCAAACGTGTAATTTATCCCTAAAAGTGTCATTTGTCTCCAGAAGTGTCATTTGTCCCCAAAAGTGTTATTTGACCCCAAAAGTGTCATTTGTCCCGATAAGTGTCATTTGTCCCCAAATGTGTCATTTGACCCCAAAAGTGTCATTTGGCCCCAAAAGTGTCATTTGGCCCCACAATATGATATTTGACCCCAAAGTACGTACTCACCTGATGGAATTAACTTGTTTCTTATGGTGGTGGCTGGCTATCGGGCAGACGAAGCACTGGCTCGTGGTGACGTCATACAGCCGGATCACCAGAGTTACGTTCTTCGAAATGTCCAGGGGGACATCATAATTGAAACAGACATAGGCAAAGTTCATCAGGCGACATCAAATAGACGAAGTCCATCAGATGACACCCATCCGACGACAAAGATTAGGCAAAGTTCATCAGGCGACATCAAATAGACGAAGTCCATCAGATGACACCCATCCGACGACAAAGATTAGGCAAAGTTCATCAGGCGACATCAAATAGACGAAGTCCATCAGATGACACCTATCCGACGACAACCGAAATAAATGTTTTCTTACTCTTACTCTTACTATAATTATCTTGCTATCTCGTTCCCAGGTGGGCGTGGACGGCAGCAAGCGGCGGGCCTCCGAGGGCGACCGCACACCCCCGGGCAGCGCCACGTGCTTCG
>JABMDO010000297.1:0-38207 GCA_014851415.1 Cnaphalocrocis medinalis
AAGAGTCCTTTCACCGCAAGGCCGGTGTATGCCTTTTCGTCAGGGCGGACATCTGTTGTGATCGTCTTCACTGCCTTGAGGACCCATCAGTTTCCATTCCTTTACGTTCGCGTAGACTTAGGCTCGAGGAGGCAGACATCTACGTGTGCATATACCGTCCCCACAATGGAGACACCTCGACAACTCGACTCTTCGAACACCTGAGTGAGGTGGCAGACAACGCTCAGGCGCGGTTTCTTAACAGCGAACTGGTGTTTCAAGGGGATTTCAATGCCCACCACGTCGACTGATTGGGCTCCCTGAAAACAGAGCGACGTTGGATGTCGTACCCGTTTCAAAAATACCGCTGCGGGAAGTTGATTCTACAATGAGGAGGTGCGCGGCAGAAAGTGTCGTGTAAAGCGCACAGTAGAGGATCGCCAACTAGCCAGGTACGTGTGTAGTACGGTGTGTGAAATTGGCAACGGGTATCAACTCAAACATTTCCTCAGAGCACTCACCAGAATAAAGGCGGTAAAAGATACAAAGAGATGCAACATCTCTCCGCAGTGCCACAGAATCTAAGCGATCAGTGAGATTCTCGTCACCGACTATTCGAATTGCACGACGTTGGAAGCGGTCTAACGGGAGGAGCTAATATATATTTGGGGGTGCCCCGGCCCAGAGATGGGAGCAGTAGGTACTCCATGTGGTGCCGGACTTGCGCCTTATAGAGCTGAAGGCGGTGGGATGGGGTAAAGTACCACCTTGCTCTGCCGAGGACACCCAGTTTCTTAGAGGCTTACTTAGATAACCTTTTCCTCTAAATGACCCCGAGATTGAACGTCAAGAATCGCAACGCTCGCTTTGGCGTTAAGGTGAGTGTCCTGAAAGTGAGGAGAAACGACAAAGGCGGTTTTTTTCGCAGTAAACGCGCAAACCCAAAAAGACACAACTTTTTGGGATTGAATTTGACTAGATTCATGTCACCCCAACTTGACACCATGATCTAGAGTATTCTCAATGACAGACACAACTTCCTTCCGACACTCATCGACGTGGGCTCGAGAAAACCTTGCATGGCCGGAATATGAGGCATCGCCCGTACTGCCATTCGCATAGCAATGAATGCCACTGGTATGTAGCATGCCATTGATATACAGGAGGAATAGCACACAGCCTTGGGGTACACCAGCATTTACGGGTTTTAGGTCTGAGCATGAACCGTCGACGACCACCTTGATGCTACAACCCGTGAAAAAGCTGTGTACCCATTCGCATAGTTTCTCGGGCGACCCATTGATAGGCAGGATGTTTCGAGATAAGCGCTTTGTGCCAGACCTGATCAAAGGCTTTCGCAATGTCCAGGCTTACTGCCAGGCAGGGCCTCCCCTTGCTTTCGATGGACTCCGCCCATCTATGGGTCAAGTAAACGAGGCCAACTCGTCTTCACCTCTGCGTAAAGGAGGAAAGGAATAAAGGAGGCTTACAGAAATTCCCCTCAACAGCTTTGGCCAGTGCCCAAAAGGCACGTGTTCCGGAGTGGAGTCCCTTGGGGGCAGAGCTGCTTTGGAGAAAAGGATCCCTCGGAGTGTGCAGCGGCCATAGCTAACAAAATCAGTATAGGAATGGAATACTACAATCCATTTACTGATGTCTCTATTGGTCGTAAAGTCGAGCTCTGGTTCAACCGCGAGTGCGTTGCAGCCGTTAAAGAGCATGCCCGTTGCAGACGTCGGCGCCGGTGGTCGGCGCCGCTTTATGCACACCCGTCGGTTGGGAGACCGACGAGTAGTGTGGGGCTCTCCTCTGGGTTGGGTCTCTGCAAATCAGTGACCGTTCAGAGGCATACCCACTAAAACCTCTCCGACTTTTCCCGGCAGATCCAGGCACGGTGGCGAAATACGTGAAAGGGCGAACCTTTATCGCCGCGTACCGCCTCAGGAACTGCGAGACACGCCAGTACGGCCTCACCTCCCCAACTACGGGGCGTATACGCCCCCTGGGCCGCTCCCACGGCCTACCAAAAATCCCCTCGGATGGACGCCCACGCCGCTGGGTTGCAACGCAGGCGCTACCAGCAGATCCCTGCAGGACTCCCTCGCAGACCCGTACCCTGCTGTTTGCAGGACAGGGAAGGGAAAGAGAGCCCGCAGGCTTACCAGTAAGGCCCTGAAATCCCAGCCACACCAGCACCTCCACTGGATGCGGAGGCAAGGGGAAGACAGGGAGGCAGGAAGCTGCCGCTTACCGCTGGATTGCGGGACTTGGCGCGATCTGCGCAAAAGTCCCCCACATGTAATGTGGGGGCAGCGCCCAGAGGCGCCCCAAGTAAAAGGGAGAGCACGCCTTGCTTTGCTGTAATACGACAAATATAAGAAGAGCTCCAGGTGCTACACAAAATGTATGCAAACTGGAGTTCTTTTTACGTTGGTTATCAAAGCGCGGCGGCCGGCCAGCGCGGGCGCGCGCCGAGTGGGGCTCCGTTGCGAGCGGCGCCGGGCGCCCCTAGGAACGCGGCGCCCGGCGCCCCTAGGACCGCGGCGCCCGTGTGCAACGCACACCCTGCACCTAAGGGAAAGACGCCCCTTGTTTGTGACATTATTATTTAAATTTATCCCATTATTTGAGATTGATATTTGAGACTGGTATTATATAATATAATAATAATAATATTTCACTACATCACATACTGGCCTGACTCTGAGATAGGTAGTTCAAGCACCTGTATTACAGATACTCAGAACCACAGTGGAATTACAAATATATACGTATAATACTTTTTTTTTGTAAATACATACTTTTAACACATAGAAAACACCCAGACCAATACAAACAGACATGTTCATGCACACAAATGTTTGTACTGTGCGGGGATCGAACCCGAAACCCTGGCCCAGACGCAGCATTCACTACCCTGAACCAAACGGGTCGTCAAAATATTATCATTTGTATATGAAAATTAGGTTGGCTACATTTTAATTATCTAAACTGCGTACCTACATTCCTCTTATTTCATTCTGTTTTTAACCGACTTCTAAAAGGAGGAGTTCTCAATTCATCTTCATGATGCTTTTCTTTTATATTTTTTTCATCAAATTAAGAGAAACAAAATCTATCGACATGAAATCTACCGACAAATGCACTTCTTTTTAAGTTTCCTCAACTTGATATTTCGTTGGCAAGTTGATTAGGTCAATTACATTGTGACCGGTTAAATAGAAGCTGAGAAGTTGGTAAGTAACAATGTAGTTATACTTTGTACAACTTTTTAAAGGAAATTGTGGTTTTGAGGGTTTCGACCTGTAAGGAAAACATTCCTACGTAAAATGCCGAATGTACTTATATTTCATCCCTAACCTTCCTTTAGTTCTTGTAAAGCCTTCATAGAAATAAGAGAAAAAAATACATGATATTAATAATACACACGATATCCTAATAACAGCGCTGTTGGAATCACTTGTCAAAAGCTTTGGAATTGTGTCTCTAGAGACCAACTAGACTGTTATCATCATCTCATCATCAGCCTGTCTCTGTCTACTGGACAATAGGTCTCCCCCAATGTTCGCCATTTCACCCTGTCGTCAGGCCTGTCCCACTCCGCGTGTAGGTATCGAACTTGCAAGTACATGCGGCGTCCCCTCCGGAGGGGAAAATTAGTAGAAAATCACGAACGAGCGGCGACGCACGCGCGACAGTTGCTTGCGATAGAAAGAGAACGCACTTCTTTCTAGGTATGAATAATGGTAGGCATTGAACGCTGGGCGGTCGGAATTTCAAAGTTAGATTTTACTAGTCTGAGTCTTTATTTCCATAAACGGTTTTTAGAAGTGGGTCTTCTGTACCTTGTACTATTAAGTATTCTGTGCTGTCGTCTGGTAAAGCACGGTCGCCGAGCAGAAAGACAATCGCACATGTCCACGACCTGATACCACCTTCTCCTTTTTACCACCGGACAATGCGGAAGACGAAAGGAATCCACCCTTACACTGTGGAAGTTCCACCAGCTCGTACTAAGCGTTTCGCTTCTCCTTTCTTGATACGAACTGCTAAGGAATGGAACAACTTGCCGGCTTCTGTGTTTAAAGAGAGCTACAATTTGGGTGTCTTTAAGTCGAGAGTGAATAGGCTTCTTCTGGGAAAGCACGCTACATCTTAGACCTCATTGTCACTCTCCATCAGGTGAGATGAGGTCAAGTGCAAACCCACCTTATATAAAAAAAAACATTGACCTGTTACTATCTTTAACGCATCCAGTCTATACCAACGGCTTTTCGCAGATCGTCAGTCCATCTGGCCGGAGGCCGTTCTACATTAGGTTGTTTTTTTTATTGCTGAAGTAGGCAGACGAGCATGCGGCTCATCTAATGGTAAAACTCTAATCTCTCAGTTATTTTAAGTACTCGAGGGACATTGGATTACGGCAGCCAAAGTTGCCAATACCAACCGTGTATCTTAATGGTAAACTTTGGAGATAATCCGGCCCAATTTGGCCAACTTTGATCGACTGTTCGAAATTATTCAGTGATTTTCAAGGTACTGGTAACTGACTGTATTAAGTAGGAAGTTTAATTTTGTTTAGTATCCAGATTTGGTTGACGTTATAGGAAAATGCGATGAAGATTCCGTTTTAAATATAGTTTTGTGGTGTACCTATTTATAAATGTTGTATCTGTAAGTAAATAATCCCTTTTTTGCTTTTTGACTACTACCCTGTCTAGAAACAATCTTAATTTTGCCAATGTCGAGTGTATAAAGAGACACGTTACCTATAGTTTGGAAGATTGACCGGTATGGTGCGTTTAAAATACACTGGATTTTATTTTAAACGAGCTAGCCAGCTGTCGCCAGCATCTAAACAGTCCATGGCACTGAGCCTTGTTTTTATCATGGCCTTGGACACACGCCTTCGAAACGAGATGATACCGCCAATGTCAAGTGATTAGAGAGGCACGACAGGCCCGACTGAGCCTTTTGATTATAGAATTGTAACTGTCATTAAAACACTGACGTTGACAGATGTCATCGATAACAAATGTCACAGATTACACACGTCGCCGATGACAGACGTTAAGCTGAAGTCTAATAAAGTAACCTTTGCGTCTGCCACTGAATCTTATTCCTGGCATTACACCTGATAGTTTAATCAATTATTTTAAATCATTGAGGTATAAGTAAAACTAGAGGAGACACCACCCATCATTAATAGGTTCCATTGAATGCGGTGGTTGTACCGCACCACAATCAGTCGCTTGCTAGCTCTGACCGGTTGACCATCCAACAGTTGTTTCAGTGAAAAGTACTACAAAACGCATCAAAAATGCCGTGGTGTGTATTGATATATTGCACAAATATTCAGGAATACGGCGAAGTCCAAAGGGATCATTTTCCACCGATGAGTAATTAGATTTTTGGTTTAAAAATTAAATACGAGCACAATTTGACAGACGCCATTATTGTCGCATTCGACATAGATTAGATGGAAACAGAAGGGAAATGTAGAAAATTGTTACATGCCTACCTACATACCCTTTCATTCATTAATTTACTTTTGGGAGCTCGAGTACAAACAAATCAATTAGTGATGTCCTAATACCATTTTTATTTTGATGTAGGCAGACGAGCATGCGGCCTATCTAATGGTAAAAATCTCTAATCTCTCAGTTATTTTAAGTACTCCAGGGACATTGGATTACGGCAGCCGAAGTTGCCAATATCAACCGTGTATCTTAATGGTAAACTTTGGAGATAATCCGGCCCAATTTGGCCAACTTTGATCGACTGTTCGAAATTATTCAGGAGTGATTTTCAAGGTACTGGTAACTGACTGTATTAAGTAGGAAGTTAATTTTGTTTAGTTTCCAGATTTGGTTGACGTTATAGGAAAATGCGATGAAGATTCCGTTTTAAATATAATTTTGAGGTGTACCTATTTATAAATGTTGTATCTGTAAGTAAATATTTATATCCCTTTTTTGCTTTTTGACTGCTACTGTCTAGAAACAATCTTAATTTTGCCAATGTCGAGTGAATAAAGAGACACGTTACCTATATTTTGGAAGATTGACCGATATGGTGCGTTTAAAATACACTGGATTTTATTTTAAACGAGTTAAGGCCAGCTGTCGCCAGCATCTAAACAGTCCATGGCACTGAGCCTTGTTTTTATTATGGCCTTGGACACACGCCTTCGAAACGAGATGATACCGCCAATGTCAAGTGATTAGAGAGGCACGACTGGGCACGACTGAACCTTTTGATTGTAGAATTGTAACTGTCATTAAAACACTGACGTTGACAGATGTCATCGATAACAAACGTCACAGATTACACACGTCGCCGATGACAGACGTTAAACTGAAGTCTAAATAAAGTAACCTTTGCGTCTGCCACTCAATCTTATTCCTGGCATTACTCCTGACAGTTTAATCAATTATTTTAAATATACGATCAACTATAAGTTAACTTAACTGTGGGAGAGCCACGCTTCGGCATGAATGGGCCGACTCGACCGGAGTGATACCACTGCCTCACAGAAAATCGGCGTGAAACGGCCCCTGTGCTGTGTTTCGCCAAGTGAATGAGGGTACCGGAGGCCAACTCGGAGGGGGGAAGGAGATAAAAGGTTGACAGCGCACTTGTAACTCCACTGGTGTTGCAAGTGTCCATGGGCGGCGGGAATTGGGTATTTGACTAAATTTTTTTATGTGTTTAATCAAAAGACGCCTCAATTTAAGAAACATCGTTGAAAGAATCACTTGATTCTCATTTGAATTACTGAGATATCACAACTTTAAGAGCACATATTTTGGGCAAGCCCAAAAACGCTCTATACAAATGGCTATTGTATTGTGACGTCACAACGCAAACTCTTGTATGCGCGTCTAGTAAATTTTGTATGGTAGCTATATCAAATGTTTCGTTTAAGTAAATGGTTTTATAATAAAAGTTGGTGGAAAATGAACGGGGTAGTTCAATGATATAATTATTATTTTTAATTTTATACTTAAAAAATGGGACTTGCCTATGAAACTTTGAATGCTCACAAAACCAGCTAGACGATACATTTTTAACTGAAAATGTTGGCCATTGGTTGTTATTTACCAATATTTTAATAGAGTATCAATATTTTTTACTAAATCGAGATTAGTCAAATACCCAATTGCTTACCATCAGGCTGACACATAGAAAAAAAA
This sequence comes from Cnaphalocrocis medinalis, assembly GCA_014851415.1. NCBI lineage: Eukaryota > Metazoa > Arthropoda > Insecta > Lepidoptera > Crambidae > Cnaphalocrocis > Cnaphalocrocis medinalis. The sequence goes on from JABMDO010000297.1 coordinate 7,176, forward strand.
AAGTTTTCATAGTTCGATTTGTGGTTCGAGTTTTGTCCAACACTTCCACAAGAATGAATTGACTAGAAAATGTTAAGCCAACTTCATATTACTACATTAACTGTACATTCTAAAAATGTAAATTAAGTCGACATGGCTTCCAACAGGCCTCCTTAATTATTTGAAGCGTTGCCAAAAAAAGGCGACGCTACAAGAGAAACCCTATTAAAAAGCAATGTTCTTCGAAATTTTTTAAAAGGTTTAACATTTAAAGTATCGCCCCATTTTTGCAATGATATACTGCCAAGATTTTAATATAATGGCAGATCAATATGAACATTTTCTTTTGACATTATCTACCAACTTTTAAAATTAGGTTTATTTTTGCCCCGTTTGGTCTAGTGGTTTAAGTACCGGTTCAGAATCTCGGGGGTTCGATTCCCGGGTCGAGCAAAAGTATGTTTCGAATTTTTAAATAGCTCGGGCTTGTGATCACCAATCCGTATTAGGCAAGCGTGGTGTTTAAGCCTAATCCCATCATGGTAGTGATAAGTTGATTTCTATGATGGAGGTCTTTGCCCTGCAGTGGGACAGTATATAGGCTGATACTTTACTTTTTTTCGTTAGGCCTAATGAAAACATTTTAAAAAACCAAATAAGCCATCACATCCACTGGGGTATGCGTTATCATATCCTTACAGGCGGGTGAAAATGCTAAAAATACTCCAAATAAATTCACTCGTCTGTACAATAAGTCTGGCGGAAAAGTTACGGGATCCAAAACACTTTTGTAGGCGAAGTTTTTGTATAGGAATGAACACATTGTATGGAGATGAACATTTCCCCCTACATGGGTTCTCAAAGTTATGAACACAGCCCCATACTGCTTGCATTCAAAACTTTACGGATTTTGTTACTTACGCCATAACCACGTTATGATTAAATCTTCTATCTTCTATGCCATACCTATATAAAGAGATAACTTGTACAGACAACGACGAGGCTTATCGAAAACACGAAACGCTTGCGTGATGTAATTGGAGACAGCGCCATCTATTGGTTCATTTCTAAATTACGGTCCCGAAGCGAAGTGAGGGCGGGCCACTAGTAGTAAGAAGATAAATTAAGTATATAAATTGCCAGCACTTTTAAACAGAATTAAAAAGATGTGTTTGAAACATATTGGCATAAATATTAAATTGTATGTGTGTACACCACGTTAAAACGTTCGATTTAATTAAATTTTAATTTATTATTAATTATATTAACATGTTTGAAAAACATCTCTGTATGAAATGCTTAGTTAAAAGAGGTGCATATAAATTATATACTCTTATTATGTTACTAGTGGCCCGCACTCACTTCGCTTCGGGACCGTAATTTAGAACAGACCAATAGATGGCGCTGTGCTCAATTACATCGCGCAAGCGTTTCGTGTTTTCGGTTTACCTATAAGCCTTGTCGTTGTAATCTCTTTATAAATAGTATAGAAGATAGAAGATTTACTTACTTGCTCCACTGTCTCAGCGCTATAACACCAGTAGAGTCACAAATGCGCTGCCAACCTGTAACCCCCTTTTCCCCTTCGGTACCCTTACTCACTCGACTAAACACTACACTCCGGTCTTCTGTGAGGCCGTGGTATCACTCCGGTCGAGCCGGCCCATTCATGCCGAAGCGTGGCTCTCCCACGAATTAACCACGTTGATAATAATTATTGTCATCATCATCAGCAACCCACTCTCGTTCACTGCTGGACATAGGTCTCCCCCAATGCACGCCACCGCTCCCGATTTTCGGCCACTCTCATCCAGCTCACTCCAGCCAGCTTTCGAATGTCGTCAACCCATCTTGTAGCAGGGCGTCCAACACACAAACACACACACACAATAATTATTGATTACAATATAAACTTAATAACACGCAAACACACTTACAACTAAACCATACCTCCACAAGCAATACATCCAGCGGTTGCCCTCAACAAACAGTTCACTAACTCATATAGTTCCAGTTCACTCCCAGGCTTAGTTAGGATTACGCGGGCTATTAGCGAAGTTGGATGGCGCGAACTTGGCCCAGCTCAAGGCTTCGTAGGAAATTAGTTTGAGCGCGCAATCATGGATCTTGGGTTAATGGTGACATCGTTCCTTCGATCTTCAGTAGGTACTTAGAGTACAGTCACGAGTATTAATTTGAGACCCATTCCCGCTAAATATCGTTAAGTCATAAAATATCTTATCTTATCGACCCTAGAAACTATCGTTTCTAATTACGAATATATTATTGTCGTGTCACTCGTGTCAGTGTTAATCAAGAAAATAGTTTATTGTGACATATGTACTCACGCATGCGCACTAACGGGTAACTAATCCTAGCCTATGACATAAGATTGTCAAACTGTCGAGGTCTGTGGTAGAGGCCGCGCGCTTATGTATTCATGCCGGGCAACAACCCTAGCATATGTCAACGAACTCTTCTAAATTCAAAATCAGGCTGAGTCTAACTTCTGTGTGTAATTATTTTGTGGTAGGTACCTACTTAAAGTACAGTCACGAGTATTAATTTGAGACCCATTTCCGCTAAATATCGTTAAATTAAGTCATAAAAATGTCTTATCTAATCGACCCTAGAAACAATAGGTAACTTCTAGGCGGTTTTCTAATTACAAACAAATTATTATGTCGTGTCACTCGTGTCAGTGTTAATCAAGAAAATAGTTTATTGTGACATTTTCACAAACAATTACTCGAAAAACATCGGTAATGATCGTATGCCATCGCTCAAGTTGACGTTTTTGATAATTATTATGACTTTGATACGTTATTATAGTTTTCGTTTTAGAACGCGATTTCATCATTCCCTCCGAAACATTGGCGCCCAACGTGGGGCAAATAATTTTGATCCTTTGAATTCCAACTGGCGATTCTAGGAAACCTAAATTAGTAGCCAACAGTATTTTTTCCGACTGTGCGTGCAGGCTTTTATTGGAGTTGAAAGAAGCTTTCCGAAATTGAGTAAAAATGTTACCCGTTTGGTTTGGTTATAACCACGGGCGGTAGATAACACAATATTTTACAAACAAACGTTATGTGTATGGACCTGCAGATGACCTGGATAACCAAACAAAACCCCTACCATGTTTTGTTGGTTGTTTTGCCAACAAAAACAGACCGTAGCTCGCGATTTACAGTTCAAGTTGAACAAGATACAACTACAATCCATTACAAACAACTTTGAGCCTTTTCTCGGTTGTTCCCTACAAAGTAAAAGTTGCAGCCTATTTATTATCCTAGTAACAGGAGACCTATTTTTGAAGTTTCGCTTCGACCAATCAAAACTACTCGTTTTGCAAGTCACGTCGTCTCGTAAGTCGCATGATTCATGATTTTCCCTATTTTTGAAATCACTCGCTTAGGGTATTTGGTAAGCTTGTCAATAGTGTTAACTCGTTTCACGCAGAAAATTGTATAATCGGTATTATAATTGTAAGACAGGTAAACGGTGTGACGTATAACGGAACGTAAATATTTTCACAGAAAAAGAGAAAAAGAAAAATAAATTTTGACGTAAATGCGTCCACTCGCCTCACGGAAACAAGTGGTTTATACCACTCGTTGCAAAACGTTCGTTTTTGCATGATTAAAAAATGCGGATGTCAAAAATCATGCGAGTCACTACCATTAGGTACAATATCGTCGGACCATAGGGCATTTGGGAAGGGCTGCATTGCGCCAAACAATTTGGCTCAAAGTGGCGAGCGCGATTTGCGGTAGGTACGGTCCAGTCCCGGCTGTTTCGGTTTGCATTCGGTAATCTTAAAAGTTCACCCATCAAGCAAGGATTTTCTACAGTTTTTCAAAAAATTACTGTATATTTTAGTAGAGAAATTACTGTATTCTTAATCACGGACCGAACAAAGTCTATTTAAAAAGTTGAGATTGACTTTGCCTCCTCTATTTGTAAAGACCTATGTACACAGCTACTCAATCAGTGAACTTAGAATATTAAAGGTTGTTAGTTTTGGACTTAATTCCGATGGGATAAAGTTCACAATGGTTCATAGTTAAACATTCTATACTTCAATGATTGTGACTATTTTAGACAAATGATTTTTTTTTCCTATTTGTACAACGTCTAACAATGAAAATTACAGGCTAAATGCGACTCGGTATTGCACTACGCCCTACACAGACAGACAGACGGATGTCGGGCTCATCAGACAGAAAGCAAAGTCTTACTGCCAAAATCAAAGACTTTAATTGTCACTTAACGTCGTAAGACCCAAAAGCCTTTTAAAAGGCCGAAAACAATTGATTTTCCATTGTGTCTGCTGACTGGCCCTACGACGTTAAGTAAAAACGAAAATTAACCCTTATTTTAATCGACATAAAGACTCCATAAATTCCATAATTAATATAATGAGTATGAAAAGATTAAATGACGTCTCTGAGTGCGGCAATTCGTACCTATTCGTTGTCATAGCAATATAAATCAATAATTTCTGCCCTACGGTTATTTTGTTCTCGGAAAAAGTTTGAAAATAATGCTGCTTTCATAGTAATAATTTTACCATAGACATTTTAGCATAGACATTTTCCCATAGAATATGGTCGATCAAAAAGTATGTTACGAAATTTTCGAATAAAATTCGGGTTTAGGATCACTAAATATTATGCTTTGGTGACAAGGCAAGCGGTGATTAAGCCTAATCCCATCATAGTAGCGAGGACTTGATTTCTTGATGGAGGCATTTGTCCTGCTGTGGAACAGTATAGGTATTTGCTAATACTTTTCTTTTTATATACCACTGCCCGTCTGTTATATTGTTATGCGTAATTGCCAGAACTCTTTTGTCTCGCCCGAAAGCTTCTAACTTTGCACTCGGTAAAAAGCGAAAGTTCGCAAAGTTCAATTTGAACTTTGAACTCAAAGTTCACATTTAAGGTTCATTAAATGCGTCGCGGGGACCACTTTGCTTGTGATCGATGTCAAACGCTAGGATTTTAACAAATTTTAAGGATAGTTTAGTATTTAAAAGCTTTTATTTTACTTACAATGCATATACAGGGTGTATCTGTGAGACAACATTTGTTCTGTGACTTTTGGCAAAATGTGGTCGGGGTGTGGCCGCAATGGGTGTGGCTGTCATGTTGACAGGAAGGTCGCAGATTTTATTTTTATTATTATTTTTTTTCTTTCCAATGTGAATAATTTAATGCATCGTGAAGGTCGTGGATCTGATTGATGGCGCCACTGTCGCTCATGTCGTGGATAGTATATAACTTTTATGTAATTTGGTGATGGGTAGGTTATTTTTATTAATTGGCTTGTTGTGTTTTGGTTTTTCTGTTGTATTGTTTCATGTTCGTGTCATTCACTCGTTCATTTTTATATACGTCACTCAAGGTCCAAACTGAAAACCAGCGCTGCAGTGGCTTCAATGAAGCAGCTGCAGCATATGCTGAGTTTGGGCCTTATTGACCACCTATCTGTCTATATATGTAAGCACGTAATGTTTCTCTCTGTTCTTGTATGTACCTACTTCTTAATGTATCTTATTGTAATCTGTGTCTTACTGCTGTCGTGTTGTATCTCTTCTTGTGTGGTCAATAAATGTTTTACTTATTTACTTACTTTTTTAAATTCACATAAAAAAACATACAAAGTCGGTCATGTCACATGACTCATGTGACATGGTCATTTTGTTAATCTATATCTTCTTCCTCTATACTATTTATTTTTAAAGACAACGAAAAGCCTTATAGGTAAACGGAAAACACGAAACGCTGGTGCGATGCAATCGACACCTAGCGCCATCTATTGAGTACAGTTTGGTTGGAACCTCGTCCCGAAACAAAGTGAGGGCGGGCCATTTTATGTACATTATACAATATTATACCCAGCTACAGAACAAACACAAGTGTTCATCACACGAATGTTTATCCAGGGTGGGGATCGAACCCACGACGTTTGACGTATGAGGTAGGGGTCGGTCACTATCAAATGCGCCATCCGGCCAGTATATTATTACTTAAGTATATAGTTATTCTATAGTAAGTATTACTTAATATAAGTATTACTTGAGTATACAGTTATTCCATAAAGTCCTTGAGTGGAGACCGTGACTCGGTAAACGTAGTATTGGACGCCCTGCTACAAGATGGGATGACGACATTCGAAGGCTGGCTGGAGTGAGCTGGATGAGAGTGGCCGAAAATCGGGAGCGGTGGCGTGCATTGGGGAAGACTGGATTGCTGATGATGATGATGATGATAGTTATTCTTACAACGCCGGATCTCTACAGTCCATTAATTTTATTCCTATACCCACAAATTCACAAAGGAAAAAATAGCGACAGCTTATCTTTGATCAACGCAATAAAATCTACCAAAATTTATTGAAGCCGAAAGATAAATCTACATGTGTGAAAAACCAGAATTAAATCGCCCCGTATTTCAATACATCACTCATGAGTTTTGAATAGCCAGCAGGTCAGGATAAATTGGGCGGTGAGACTAATTGGAAGTTATGTTGTGTCGCCCAATGATTTTGATCGAGCGCACATTTGGGGACCGCTGGTGGCGATTAAAGGCGACCACGTGGGGGCACCAATTTTTTTTAAGCAGTATTCTTAACGCCCCTAGCCACAGGGACCACGTGGGGGCACCAATCGTAGCTGTAAGTCTCTTCTTCTTCTCGCGTCGATGGCATCACGATATTAAATTTTCGCGATTACTCCGCCACAACGACTGCGCTATCGGTAGGCTGCAGGACTTTGCCGTATGTGCTGGTCATAAAAGGCATGCCAGGAGATGAGCCATGGTTTGGGGGGCGGCGCCACACTCGCCCACATTGCTTGATGCGTCCGCGAATCCCCATTCACTCAGGGTATCCCTACAGCGGCCGACCCGAGTGCGCAACTATAACTGTGACTGTAAGTTAAATCCTACGACAGGTCCCAAGAACAAATTCGTATCTACTAAGTAAAAATATATCAGTTACGAGTTTGTTCTTAGGACCCGTCGTAATTTTATACACGTTAAAGTTTGTAATGCGGGTTATTGCATTCCCTCTGATATGCTTGAGTGAAATGATGACTGACACATATGATACGTCATACTTGTGTACAGGTGCCACCTTTGGGGATTGGTTGGCTCCGGTTTATCTTATTCTTAGTCTTTCTTTCCTCATTTTGTGTATTGGAGTGTAGGATGTGGTATGAGGACAAAAACATTGTAAATGAAAATTTTGGCGATTAAAAAAAGTAACTAGCTAGTTTCTGGCCGGATCTTCTCGTTAAAATCCACTTTCCGATTCCGGTGGTAAAATAGCATTGTCTATTTATTTTTTGTACCTGCTTATCAATATTTATAAATTTTATTACATGTAAATTATGCACTTACTAAAAATATATAGATTTAAATACTTTTAAGTGTGTTGATTTCTAAGTGCTGTGTACGAGCCTATGCAAATAAAGATTATTTTGTTGTCTTTGAATGCGCTTGGTTCCTCTTCGATCATATAACACCTGATGTGAAATATAAGTTATTTAGGTAGGGGAATACAGTTTGCATCACAAACTTGCGTATTTTTTTTTTGTTAACCATGGATCTTTTGGAAGAGGTATTCAAAAACTTGGCGCACGTCTGGTTGTCGAGGGGTATTGATGTGGGAGGAAAAAAGCTTACCAACCTCCGATTCGCGGATGACATCGTGCTTTTCGCCAATACATCTGCAGAGCTGGAAACGATGCTCGAAGAGCTTAACACGGCAAGTCTTGAGGTTGGACTGATGATGAACAGGATAAAAACAAAGGTAATGACAAACAGCACCAAGCGTAGAATAGCAGTGGATGGGCAGACAATCGAGTACGTGAGAGAATACATCTACTTAGGCCAGATAGTCTCATTCGAAAACAGGCAGGAGAAAGAAATCGAACGCCGTATCGATAACGCCTGGAAGAGCTTCTGGTCTATGAAGATGTACATGAAGGGAGATCTCCCCGTGTCTCTCAAACGAAAGCTGCTCGATGTTTGCATTCTACCTATTCTTACGTACGGTGCTCAGACTTGGTCATTAACTGAAAATCAAAAGTCCAGACTCAAGATTTGCCAAAGAGCCATGGAACGGAGCATTTTAGGTATAAAAATCACAGACCGCGTTAGGAATACCGAAATCCGCTCCAAAACAGGAATAGCAGATGTGGGTGAAAAGACCGCCAAATTAAAATGGGATTGGGCAGGGCACGTTTGCAGAATGCACCCGGAGAGATGGACCAAAATCGTCATGCAGTGGCAGCCTGCAGATGGCCGTCGCCTAAGAGGCAGGCCTAGGAAAAGATGGCGTGACGATTTGGATCATCACTCCCGGGACTGGGAAATAACGGCAGCAAATAGGCGCCAGTGGAAGACCTTAAGGGAGGCCTTTGCCCAGCAGTGGGATCAAGCAGGCTAAAAAAAAAAAAAAAAAAAAAAAAAAAAAAAAAACCATGGATCTTTCGTTTTTTCGTTACTACAAAGGACTTGGGTATTCATATAACTATATGGTTTAAACTTCGACTTTCTCTAAATACACATACTAACAGGCTACTAGCAAAGTACCCTAGCTCTTCGCTTTTAGCCATCTTGAAATGGCCCTTCTTGAAATGTGTATAACACAAAAAAAACAATTCTCGACAACTTTTCTCGCAGAACAAAACTAATCAAAGCAATTTCGAACACAAACAATTTTTACTTCTTTTAAAAGAAGACGTAGAAACAAGGTATAGCAATTACTTTTTATTTAAAATCTAATCAAGTGACTTTTGAAACCTTGCTTGTTTTATACAGAAAATAGTTTTGATCGTGGAAGCCCTACGCTTCGGCATGAATGTGCCAACTCGACTGGAGTCCTCACAGAAGACGGGTGGATAACAGAGCCTGCGCTATGTTTCGTCGACTGAGTGAGGATACTGGAGGCCCAATTGAGGGAAAGGAGTTAAAGGTTAGCAGCGCATTTGTGACTCTACTGGTGTTGCAAGTGTCTTTGGGCGGCGTGAATCGCTTACCCTAAGGTGATCCATCGCCACATAGAAAACTCTTCAATCCAAGAATCCATTCAGTCATTTAGATGCACTGTCTCAACCTACCAACTATCCTAAAATGTATTATTGTACGTCTGCAATGAACAAACTGTTGATCCTACTACTATTATAAAGGCGAAAGTTTGTAAGTATGGATGTATGGATGTTTGTTACTCTTTCACGTAAAAACTACTGAATGGATTTGAATGAAACTTTACCACAATATAGCTTATAGGTACATCAGAATAACACATAGGCTACAATTTTTGAGGTTTCTAATGTGAGGTCGTAAAACCTAAAGTCCACGCGAATGAAGTCGCGGGCAAAAGCTAGTTATAATATAAATGTAACAACTATTATCTTATCTTCAAGAAACGAGCCTATACCTTCCTAAAAGGCCAGCAACGCATCCGCACTCCTTCTGGTGTAGCTGATGTCCATGGGCGGCGGTGTTCACTTACCATCAGATGACCCGCTTGCTCGTTTGCCTTCGTAGGAAAAAAACTATGTAACACAGTTATACTTAAAACAATAAAATATTATCTTATCTCATGTTATCTTAACTGGATAATGTTTGCTTAGAGTCTATAGAGCTTTGAAAATTATTCAGTTATAAAGGTTTTTGTTATTCTATATATTATTTGCTTAGCCTTTCTGCGAATCAATTAAGTTCCTTTTAAGGGCAGGGAAAATAACTTGTAAGTTGGATTGGCCAATTTTATAGGCATATTCTTTGTATGTATAAATAAATAAATAAATTTCACTACATCACATACATTGGTCTGACTCTCAGATAGGTAGCTCAAGCACCTGTGTTACAGTTATCAGAACCAACAGTGGAATTACAAATATATACGTATAATACTTTTCTTCTGTAAATACATACTTATAATACATGGAATACACCCAGACCAATACAAACAAACATGTTCATGCACACAAATGTTTGTACCGTGCGGGGATCGAACCCGCAACCCTTGGCCCAGACGCAGCATTCACTACCACTGAACCAAACCGATACCGAAATGTATGTTACGCTTTTAGCTCAGAGATATCGCACTCTTAATAAGATAATGACTCAATTCAAAATTGCTAAGTTTTGGTAAATGGCAAAAAACGATTTGTATTTTTAGAGCATAAACATTAAATTGCTATAAAATTTGAACTAAGATGAGTAAGAAGAAAGTAAAATTATGGTTTTAAGCCTGTGAATATATTCTTTTAGATTTAACAAAAAAAATAATGAATTTTATACACATAATAATAAAAAAACATTTTTGAAAATTCTATTTTGAGATGCGTCGTTATTTTATGAAATCCAAATAGTAAATTTGTGACGTAATTAAAAATGGGTCAATATTTTACTGAAACATTGACAAAATATTCTAACCATCTTTTACTTAGGTCACTGTTTTATTAAGTTTTTGATACAAATATATGACTCAATTCGGAAATAAGTGTAGGTACTTTTAACTTAATTAGAAAAACAACAGCATTGTTTAAAATGTTTTATTAGAAAACGTTCACGTAAAAAATAAAAGTACAAATTAGCATAGGTGTTGATTCAAGTAATAGTTATAATGTTAAATTTACTCTCAATAAGTTGCATCTTTTAAGAGTCTGAACTAAGTATTTATTTCTTAAAATGTAGCTCTAAAATGTATTAAAATCTAAAATAAATCTTTATAAAAACGCACTATCGTGCAACAACAATAGTTTATTATGATATAGGTGGCATACGAGCCGATGGATCACCTGCAACACCAGTGGTGTCACAAGTGCGCTGCTAATTATCCTAACAATTAATATTGTTCTAATATCGCCTTAATTGCACCACAAGGTAGGCATATTTGTACTAGTCTTAGGGCTTAAAAAGAGAAAAATATTGCAAGTGTCATATTCGATTAAGAACCCGGACATTATTTTTAGGTATCGATACTATACTATAAAATAATGAGCTAATAAACAGGTAGCAAACCAAACAAAAATAAAATAAAGATATTTTGCGATATTAACTGTACCAAAAAGAAAGTAAGTAAACAATAGGCGAACTTAATGCCAAGAGGCATTCTCTACTAGTCAACCTTTGGGTCAGAAAAGAAGGTGCTGCAAAAGGAGAACTAAGTTAATATTTAAATGGTAACTACTTTTTATCTGTAATTATTTTTCTTCATTATCTTTAATAAATTATTATAACCCGGTTATACTCAATAGCTCAGAAGTTACTGTTATTCCATCTTCGTATAAAGATTTTAATTCACCGGACCATGCGCTATCACTGTCTACCTCTGCACCTGATCAGCATGAGGCTCAACCAGAAGTAGGCAAGATTTAGATACAATCTCAGAGTCTCCTAGTATGGTCAAGCCAAGCTCCTAGTATGGCCAAGCGTCGCGTCTCTTATAACCATATCGGAATGTAATTCTTCACCTATGGCAGTATCCCAATCAGTTGTAAAAAAAGGGGAAATGTACCTTTTTTTAAATATACCTCTAAAATAAAATAAAATGATGTTGTGGAATATGTACGGTATGCATACTCGGCAGAGCTCTTTTTCGAAGCATATCCCATGCGTGCCCAATTGGGTTGAAGTCTGGTGATTATGCAGGCCACGGCAGAACGTTGATACGAGCTTTGGCAAGAATGCATGTTACGACTCTAGCCGTGTGTGGAAGTGCGTTGTCATGCACTCTTTTCAATCACCCAAGTGGCCTCGTAAAGGGTTGTTTACATCTGATACAATCCTTTTTTTTTTTTTTTTTATGTGATAGGTAGCAGACGAGCAGGCGGATCACCTGATGGTAAGCAATTGCCGCCGCCCATGGACACATGCAACACCAGTGGAGTCACAAGTGCGCTGCTAACCTTTTATCCCCTTCCCCCCCGATGGGCCTCCGGTACCCTCACTCACTCGGCGAAACACAGCACAGGAGCTGCTTCACGCCGGTTTTTTGTTTCTTTTTGCGTAAACTTGAGCATTGAGGTTACCCCTGATCCAAATGAGATCGGTTCTTCCGCCAGGCCAAATACCGGCCCATATCGTTATTGTTCCCCCACATTGTTTATATGGATGAACTTCCTGACAATATCTCAAACGTTCTTTACGTCCAAATGTTCTCCAAACTCGAGTACGTCTTTTATCCGGTCTCATACCGAAGCGCCAGTCTTCTTCCTCCCAGTTTGTGTGTTCGCGAGCGCATCGTAGACGGGTCCTGCGATTGTAGGGTGCAATAGATGGACCTCTCAGTGGTCTTCGGAATCGCAGACCCACTTCTCGTAAACGATTTAGGATTGTTTGATCGCTTATTAGCAAACCTGAGGAGCTGTGGCGCCTCGTAAACAACATCACGGCGGTCATGATACGATACCGTTGAGCAGTATTTTGGATATACCGGTCCTGTTCCCGAGTCGTGATGCGAGACCGCCCTTAATGTCGCCCGACCACGCTGCCCGGTATGCCCGTCATGCAATAGCGCCTCTAGAGGCGACTTATGACGCTCTGTGTAGTGTTAAAAGCGAAAGCCACAGCACGTTGCCTGGAACCAACTTCCAACATTCCGACGGCTCGCATCATCTCTTCTCAGGTTAAATGATGTCGTCTTTCCATAATAATGTAAATTGGATCGGTTCTGATGCAGATATTGTAATGATATTGTCAAACCGCTTACTGTTTTATACAAATTCACATTGACAATCGATTTTCTTCTTATTAACGAATTTGAAATGAAATGAAATGAAATGAAATATTTATTTGCTTGCTAAGTTTAATTTTAAACAATGTTTCTTATTTTAATGTTAAAACTCACTAAACAGCATTATTAGCGATACAAAAAAGTTAGTAAAATTAACCATAATAGCAGCAATACTCTTAAACGTACTTGATCCCTAGACACTTTTGATGTGTGTTATTGACCAACTCATGTCGGCAAATCCTAAGACTTTACAAGTAAATATTATGATTTACCGTACTTCGAGCTTTTACAGTAACAGCTTTATTATTTATATTTTAGAATATTGTTTTTATTTGCTGGTTCTCCATTATGTCTGTTATCTGAAAAAAGAAAAAAAAAATTAAGTATTAGTAAATGTTAGTTTAAATTAAATTACTAAGTTTATAATTAGCATTATAGACTTGTCAGTTTAAGTAATAGATCGTTTAAAACGTAAATAATAGAACTTGACTATTTAATTTAAGAAATACAGCCATGGATGTTTATTTAGCCACCATATTTTCAATAACACTCACGCATCTCGCGTATGCGGTGATACGCACAGTAAGCAAATCAACGTAAATGGGCACTTTTGCATGGTTATATTAATTATCTAACATTATTCCAACTTTATACGAACGGACACAGGCGAGGTATACCTACACGTTCAGATCTTGACATGAAACCACGCGATTTCAAGGCCATGTCCTTGAAATCCGTACGATAGTATTAGCGTAAATTTAAAATTCCAGCGAAAAGCTGAGATACGAAAGAATAAACTTAAACAACACAGTGACTTAAAGTAAACATTCCAACCTTATATTTAATACAACGAAGACCTATTTTTAATTGTAACTTCGATTTATTCAGTTTTTTTTATGAAACAAAGACCTAAATTCAAACATTACACAACATTTTCGTAATTTTTTAACAATACAGAGACCAAATTTGATTTGAGTTATATTTCGTGAACGATTTCAAATAAAACACAGACCTAAGTAATAATTTGTCATTGATCCTACAGTACATTTCAATAAAATAAAGACTCAATTCAAGTTGAGCCTGTATCAACTGAGAGAAAGTTACTGAAACAAAGACCTATTCCAAAATCAGTCAATATTATAATGATAAATATTTAACAAACTTACCGATTTGTTTAGTAAAACACTGACGCATCTCCAAATCTGCCGGCGTTTGACACAAACCTCGCGCGAAACCGCCGCCCCAAAACTGAATTGGTCGATATTCGATGAACGAACGAAGTGTGCGGGGCGGGAAAGATAGTGACTCATGTATTTTATACGTTATTATTTACAGAATAAAGTTGATTTTTAAAGAAGTATGCTGTGGCCCTTGGTCTATAAGGTCGATTTTTCACCAAAACTCATTTTTCCAAAATTTTGAGTTAGGTCGTTATCTTATTAAGAGTGCGATATTGATTAAACCTAAATTGTCACTTAACGAACAGTGACCTTTATTTTAATAGACATAAAGACTATCCATAAAATTAGGATAATGAGCAAGGTTAATTAAAATGACGTTTCGGAATGAGGCAGTTACTTATATCTCGAGAGCACTATAATATACTGATGATAACAAACTTTTTGCCCCGAGGAACATAGGGTCGAATCTTAAAAAAAATATCACATTCCCATACAAAAGTGATCAACTGATTGTTTGCAAGTCGATATGCCTCCAGCCGCTTCTAAAGATGAGCCCGATACGGGGTGTATCTGTAAAAATTTACATCCCTTTAACCACGTGTTCTATCAATCATTCAGATCATTTGTTCAACATCTTTTCCAAATTCTTCGAAAAAAATGTTGACTCCCCATACAAAATTACCAAGTCACATGACCGACTTTGTATAGAAATATGATTTTTCTAATGCGAATTTTCAAAAGACATAATTATGTAGAACAATTAATTTTATTCAGAATAGTTGGTAGAATATATATGTATGTATAACCCACCCGACAGGAGGGTATGCATAAGCAGTCGCAAGACTATATTAGCCCATTTCGGGTCAGCGGCATTCCCCAGCGTCAACAAAAAAGGCTAACAACAGACAAACATTAAAATAATATGATTAATAGGGATAAATTAGAATGGGTTTGAAAGAGGTACAAACGTAACGAAATTAGGCCTTTGTCAGATCAATTTAGTAGGATAAAATAATATGTTCTAAAGATTATAAAGATTCTCTCTATATATTTTTTCCCTTCTTTTACGAGTACATAATTGGTATCAAAGAGCTTCAAATAATTTAAAATAAATATTTTAATTACAATCTAGTGGTAGCTGTCCAAAAAAACCTTTGACCATGGGAGGGCCACGCTTCAGCATGAATGGCCTCACAAAAGATCGGCGCGTGATACAGCGACGGACGCTATGTTCTGCCGAAATGTGAAGGTACCGGATGCGCGATTCGGGGGAAAGGAGGGTTAAAAGGTTGGCAACGCACTTGTGACTCCGCCTGGTGTTACGGGTCTATCGGCGGCGGCAATCGTTTGCCATCAGGTGATCCGTCTTTTAGTCTTCCACCTTTCATTATTGAAAAAAATCGAAGCTTTAGTCTCTTTTCAAACACTTAACAATCTTAACATACTTTTTATTTGATGCACTACATTTTGATCTGTTTTTGCACTCAAAATTTTGAGAAAAAACGGCCTCTTTTGTTAAAATATTTATAGTTTCCCAAGAGGCTGAGGCTTCGAAACCAGTTTAAGGGGCTACACGAATGAAA
The DNA here is from genome assembly GCA_014851415.1 of Cnaphalocrocis medinalis. NCBI lineage: Eukaryota > Metazoa > Arthropoda > Insecta > Lepidoptera > Crambidae > Cnaphalocrocis > Cnaphalocrocis medinalis. The sequence continues at coordinate 22,675 of JABMDO010000297.1, forward strand.
CTAGCGCCGCCAACCTATTTACACTGATTGTGGCGAAGTTAATTATTGCTAAAAACGGCCACTTTTAGCAATAATTGACATTATTGTTACTTGTCGCGTGTTTTATAAATTGTATTGCATCTTGAAAAATTCAATTCACTTTTATCTAAGTCTGTAATGTTTTGCTTTCTTAAAAAATATCGTATTTTCGCCACAATCAGTGTAAATAGGTTGGCGGCGCTAGTTTCATTCGTATAGCCCCTTAATAACTAACGAAATCAAATCAATTGCTGTATATTTTTTTTTAGCCTTTTTTCACAAATCTTTTTTTATTGACGATTTTAAAAACTGTACACTGTCCTAGCCAGATTTGGGACTTGTCCCTTGTTTGAGCGTAATTAATTCTCTTTGTTCAATATTATTGTACATTTCTGCAAAACAAACAACCCAAATTATCATACTTAATCAAAACTAATCCATCCACGAGAAAATCATCATTTGAAATCCATAATAATATCATAACACAACAAATGTGTTTACTGTAAGCTGGCACATGAATATTCAGTTTCAGGATTTCGGGGTACCTCTCCTCTGTCGGCGGGTAAATAAACTGGTGAACAAAATTTCATAACTTTTAATCAAAGGCGCCTATTATACTTAACTGTTTTTTTTATATTATGGCGGACTAATGAGGGCTCACTTGATGTTAAGTGATTAGCGCCGCCCATGGGCATCTTCAACATCTGAGGCATCACAAATGCGTTGCCGGCTCTAAGGAAGAAATAAGCCCTTTTCTTGAAGATTGATACACTTAGTTGCAAATAAATACTTGAATACTTGAATACTTGAATACTTGATTAGGTATAACTATATTGCAGTCATCGATAATGAATATTATGTCACTAGAAGCATTTGAAGTTTCATATTACGTCTAGTTTATTTGCAGTGGGTTGCACTTTAACGTCGTAACGTCTAGACAGCAGACACAATGGATAATCAATTGTTATGCCTTTTAAAAGGCTTATAGGCCTTACGACGTTAAAGCGACGGCTGCGCTTGAGGTCCCGGGTTTGATCTGAGCTCGGGTCAAAATTTGTACCTGAGTTTTACTGTTCAGTAATTCTTAGTGTCAGCCCAAAGTCTAGAAATTGGCGGTCTTGTACCCCCGTGCCTCGGAAAGCAAGTTAAGCCTGTCCTGCGTCCAATCTCTCTTCGGTCTTGTTACACTGTTGTCCCATCAAAATATGAGGGTAAGGGAATAGAAAGTGCACGTGTCTCCGCACACACTTGTGCCCTATAAATGTCCTGCGTTCGTTTAGATAGGCCGCCATAACCGTATTATCGGTTATGAGGACATCACTTCATCCGCTCAGAGTGCGACCCCACCCAGTCATATAAGCGTTATCTCTTAGCTCCCAGCACGCGAACCATTTAGCACCGTATTTCATCAAGGGCTTAGTCCAGAACCAAGAGTTTAGTGCTGTACTAAATTGAGCATTTTATTACACGGTCGATTCTGAGCGTTGTAGTAACTTTTAATTAAAGTTGCAAGTGTAAGTTGACTTAGCTTAATATTGTTATAGGGATCTTGTTGTAAGAAGCGGCTATATGATTCAATTTAATTGTGGGAGAGTAATGATTGGACCAGTTTGACCGGAGTGATACCACGGCCTCACAGAAGACCGAATTGAATAAGCTCCTGCGCTGTGTTTCAATAAGTGAATGAGGATCGGAGCCGTTTTTCCTCTACCTAAAGGTTGTCTGTTACAAATCGCTACAAGCGATAATACTGCTGTTTATTGCTGTTGTTTCACTAATGTATTATGACGTGTCTGTGCAATAATTCAATCATCAGCCTTGTCCTTTACCCAAAGGTTGCCTGGAAGAGATCGCTCATAGTGATAAGGCCGCCTTTGTTGTACATTACTCCTGTTATACTAGTTTTAAGTTTTATACCTCTGTTTTGTGTGCAATAAAAAGCATATTCATTCATTCATTCATCATCACCGTCAGCCCGTTGCAGTCCACTGCTGGACATAGTCCTCTCCAAATGCTCGCCACTTTCATCGATCTTCGGCTACTCGCATCCAGCTCCAGCCAGCCCTGTTGCGCAGATCGTCACTCCATCTGGCCTGAGGTCGTCCTACACTACGTTTACCGAGACGCGGTCTCCACTCCAGAACTCGTTTACCCCAACGGTTGTCAGTTCTGCGGCAGATATGGCCAGCCCACTGCAATAATTAATATCCGTGTATCTATGGTAGCTGTATGTCACTTGTGTGGTACACATTACGTCACTTTTAGGGGACAATTCCGTTATTTCCCCAATTAATTGATTAATTAAATCTAATTTCTGTTAGAATGTTTGTTCTTGTGTATTGTGAGTCGCAGTTTCCCCTGTAACTAGAGACAAAGAAAACACATCAAATTGAAGACTAACATTTGCTTTTCTCGCCGAGAGGGCGGCACGCTTTGATTTTTGGACGCAAGTTATAGAATGAAGCGATTTAAGTCTGAAATGAGAGAAAAAATTTTCAAGGGAAAACAAACACAAATATACGATGAATTTTAAAATAACTGTTTTTGTTTTTGAAAGTTTTGTTATTTTTTTTTTTATTATAGGTAGCAGACGAGCAAGCGGATCGCAAGGCGGATTGCAACTCCAGAACTCCAGTGGAGTTAGAAGTGCGCTGCCGAAGCGTGGCTCTTCCACAATTCACACAAATCTTCCCCAATAGTTTTTTTCAACAGGTTGATAAAACAAAAACCTTCGGTAAATCCCGAAAATGATATAGGTATTAATTCCATAGCGCAAGTGTTTCATCATTTCGGGTTATAAGCCTTGAGGTTATCTGTGGAAGCTGTCTTTTTGTAATTACTCGACACTTTCCGCCACGCACCTCCTCATTGTGGAATCAACTTCCCGCAGCGGTATTTTCGAACCGGTACGACATTCGAATCTTCAAGAAACGAGCCTATACCTTCCTAAAAGGCCGGCAACGCTTTCGCATTCCTTCTGGTGTAGCTGATGTCAATGGGCGGCGGTGTTCACTTACCATCAGGTGACCCGCTTGCTCGCTTGCCTTCCTATAATAAAAAAAAATTGTATAGTTACCTATATACGAATTCGAGTTAATAAATCACCTGTCACTATGTCAAAGATCATAAAACACAGCTTTTTACAAAATTCTGGGAAGAAGAGACGTCACTTGTGGTCCACAATTTTCTATACTATTTATACAGAGATAACTTCTGTAGACAACGACAAGGCTTATAGGTAAACCGAAAACAAACGCTTGCGCGATGTAATTTCACACAGCGCCATCTATTGGCTCATTTCTGAATAACGGTCCCGAAGCAAAGTGAGGGCGGGCCACTAGTATAAAATAAACATGCTTTTCATTTTGTTCCAGGTATAACAATTTTGAACATCCGCTCTCGCTCACACCTTGGCCCGCAGAAGAGGACGGGTAGAACGAATAGCAGCAGCAAGTATCCTTGACTTGGTTGTGGGTGGGTTCGGTTACTTTTAATTATCCCTTTGCGTGAAGTACGGTTTGCGTTCATATGCACAGTGTATATAGACAGACTCAACATGTACTCACAGCCACAAGCCGTAGGTACTTTTATATATTAGCGACCTTTTGATAAAAGTCTTATTAGTTATTTGAATTTTCGCGTTACTTTTTAAATAATAAATAAATGCGCCAGACAATCACACCAATCAACTTGGTCTCAAACTAAGGCAACCCCTGTACTATGAGCTGACGATAATTGATAATTGATAGATATTGAAGATGACGATAATTAACAGGGGGCGTCAACCCAGAACACCCAGGCCCAAGAAAACTTAGTTTTCTAAATTGACTTGACCGGGAATCGAACCCGGGACCTTTTGCGCTTCGGGCGGACACCTTTGCCACTGCGCCATCGAGGTCGACAATTAATTAAAAACTATTACGTTAAGTTTAAGCACATAGTTATGTACTTACTGCTTTTAACGTCCCGACTGCGTTACAGCAGCTGTGGTCACAAGCGGACTGGCGGTGCACGGCGATGTCTGCTAGAGCCCGAGCGTAAATCTTCGGATACACTCACAGTTTCATGAAGTACTAAACTCACCTTAGACGTAAGCACAAGGACGCTACTTATTTCGACTTCCTACTTAACTGTCTGAAAACTTAACTCACTACTATACTTGTCGAAGTGTATACCTACTCTTTAGACTTTCTTTCGGTCCATTCTACGTGATTTACGGCCCACAAAATGGGGTCCCTAAATATCCTTTGAAGAATATTCTTTTAATCGCTTTACCTAAACATTGCTGCGGAAAAAGTCAGTCCAAAAATTACCAAGCGGAGAACGTAATGTAATAAATATTGAAACAGATTTTAATTTCTGTAAGCATCCATGAATTTAGCTAAACCACAAAATTATGTGGACCTTTGTCAAATGAAAAAGGCAAAATTATCATAAGAAGAACCTCCAGTTAATCCACTGCGGAAACCCTAAATATGTCTTTTTATATTTAAAAAAATCTTTGAGGTTAATTTGTGACAATCGTAATTCAAAAGGTACAATGGCGACTGAAAAAAGTAAAAAGTATCTTTCAGTTTAAGTTTATACTGTCCCACTGTAGGGCAAAGGCCTCCATAATATTTAATAAACTATCGAAAACGTGCAGGTCTGTTCGCATGTTTTCTCTCACGGCTAAGCCAATTTGTATGAATACGCTCATTTTGAATTAGCTATCGAAAACGTGCAGATTTATTCACATATTGTTTCTCACCGCTGAGCTAATTGTAGAACTAGAAATACACTTATTTTGAAATCTAGAGATGCATAGTCGGATTTGAACTGTTGATTCAAGTGAACTAAATCAACTACTGAACTAGATGAGAGTTACGGATACACTCAAATCAGTTGAGTGAACTATTTTTATAGCGTTACAACCTACATTATCTTCAGCAGGAATTCCCGCAAGCGTCCAATATCCACGGCCACCGGTGACCCGTGTAATATAACGAAATTAACTATAAAAAACGTGCATGTTGTCTCTCACCGCTGAGCTAATAGTAGAAATACGCTCATTTTGAAATCCACAGGTCCATGGTCGGATTTGAACTGTTAATTCAAGTGAACTAAATCAACTACTGATAGATGAGTGATACAATCACACTCATTTCAGCTGAGTGAACTGTTTAGCAGGTTTTCAACTTACATTATCTTTAGTGGGAATTCCCGCCAGCGTCCAATATCCAAGCCCGCCGCTGACCCGTAAAATAATGTAATTTTCCTGACAAATTGGTGTCATCATTTTGTTCGTAAATGCCAAGGTTTTTATTATCATTTTCAGATCTGGAGACCAATTCTCATGCACTCGACATTGAAGTCGAATTTAGAGATTTCATGCTTGAGAGCTTAAAGTGTAGGTATTAATTAATTTCTTCAATCGACTCTCATCTTACTGTCATACACATTAGGATGAATATCAATTGAGGAAGTTTAACAGGTTTTGGTAACCTGATGTGTGGCTGACTGTACTTCAAATCATTATTTAAATTACCAAAGAAAATATTCCCCATGAGCTCAAAGTCATTAATTTAAAAATATGTTTGTTATTATAACGTTTACTTGTAATGGAGGACAATAATTGGATATTACGAAAATTACTGTTTCTAAAACGAAGTTAATTAAAATTAACTTTAACAAATGGATACGAATTTCCATTATTAAAGTTGGTTTGGGCTGACATGTTTCATAGCTGCAGTAATTAATCAAATAAGTAATTAAAAACATCTTAATCAAGATAAAAATTACCAAAATTATCAGCCTACTAGCGGCCGCCCGCGACTCCGTCCGCGTGAAAAGTAACTTTTTACCCCCCTTTCAACCCCTTACCACCCCCTTTTCGCAATAAAAAGTAGCCTATGTCCTTTCTCAGGGTCTAGATTATCTGTATACCAAATTTCATTTAAATCCGTTGAGTAGTTTTGGCGTGAAAGAGTAGCAGACAGACAGACAGACAGAGTTACTTTCGCATTTACAATATTAGTATGGATAAACTGTCCCACTCCCGTCCCGCAGGGCAAAGTCCTCCATCATAGAAATCAAGCCATCGCTCGCTACTATGATGGGATTAGGCTTAATCACAAGGCTTGCTGTAGTAGTATTTTAAAGGAGATGTCTCATAATGTATGAACTCTCGGCTTGTGTAACCTTTTTTTCCTGTAGGCCTAACATGCGCACCGCGACAAAATTTTGTCGACTCTCGTTCGTGAGAGCGCATCATTCTATCCCGCTCCTCACTCAGTCAGGTGAGCGAGACGTAACTTGCGCCGACACAATATGAGTGTCGACATTTATCTCGTGGCACGCATGTTAGCCACGCTGGTTTCTATGGTACAAAGTTTAACTTTATGTTGTGACCAGTAGCGCTACCATGAGTTTACAGTGACAGAACTCGCTAGCGTCTGCGTAAAAAAAAATTTATGAAAAAGTGTACAGCGCCTCTAGCGGTCATTTGAGAAACTAAAATCTGTAGTATCGAGTTGTCAAATTGAAACGTATTCACACACTCACTCACTTGCCTTCGGACCGTCGCGTACCCCGGCCGCGTGTTGAGATCTCCGCTTCCCGCGAATGCGTTGAGACTCCACGTACCCCGACTAGGAACGCGACCCGTGAGTGCAAAGTGCACGTAGTGCGCCAGTTGCATTTTTTAGTTCACCTAAATCATTCGCGAAATTGACGCTATAGTGGGTACTGGTGAAAAAAAAGTGCTCGGTCTACCCTCGCCTATTTTGCTAAATAGGCAGAGGGTGACCGCCCGTTAGAGGAGGACAACTGTCCATACTGAATTCTACCCTCACCCGGACTGATATTTTCTATTTCTCTTCTACGTGGGTTGGATCGCCTGGTGGCTAACCAGGTTACGACCGACCTGACGATGGACCAACGCAAGCGAGTCCCGTACTCGCTGCCTGTTGACCCTGCAGACCTCCTGGAGGAGGACGCCCCCCAACTGTCTCCCCGTTCCTTGACGGGATCAGAGGGCGAAGAGCGCTACGCGCCACCGCCTACACCAATGCCGCGCCGGAGGACACCGGAGAGCTCGGCTGAGGATGCCGCCGGACCGATTCATGGCGAATCACCCTCCGTCGGCACTCAACGGCCGAGAACCCGGACGGCTACCGAACGCGACAGCTCCGCAGAGGAGGAAGAGGAGAAGCGACTACGCTTCACCTCCCCTCTGCACCTACTGGTGGAGACGTCTAGGACGCCCACCCCGCCCAACAACCCGCCCATTACAATGACCGAATCGGACCAGGAGGAGTTCTGCGCCTTCCTGAGCCTGCCGCAGACCCACTCGACGCCGACACCGACCACGACATCCGCGACTGCGTCGACGTCGTACGCGACGTTGGCGCATAACTCAGGTGAGGGACTGACTTACGCGGCGAAAGCCGCCTCCACCCCCATCCCCCGACCACGCACACAGGCCGCGGCCCCCACCTCGGGAGCCCGCGCCGCCCCGACCACCACCACCACCACACCAACCCCCACCCCGAGAGGTTATCCACCCATAGTGGTGGAGAACCTCCCGGAGTGGGTCACTCACTTCCAAGCACTGCATAAATTACTCGGACACACACCCAACGGGCGCCCGTTTAAGACCGGTGTTCGCTTTCTGCCGAGGTCAGAAAGCGAATACCGCGTCCTACAACGCTACTTGGTGGAGCTCACCGCGAGGGACAGCAATGTGCAATGGCACTGCTACAGTCCCGACGCGGAGAGGCCCACCAAGGTGGCAATCGTGGGGCTGCCATCGTGCACGAAGCCCGAGGACATTATCCGGGGGCTCCGTGCACTCGACTTCGATGCTCAACACGTCCGCCACATCCCCGCGCGCCGTGATAGGGCCGGGTGCGTGCATCACGTCACCCTGGCACACATGGACCAGTCGGAGCTCGAGCGCCTTTATAAGGTGGACGAGCTCCTGTACATGCCGGGACTGCGCATCGTGGCGTGGAGGGGCCGCTCGGGTCCGGCCCAATGCCACCGCTGCCAAGCATTCGGGCACTCTTCGGCGAACTGCCATAGAGCTGTCCGGTGCGTGCGCTGCGGTGAGGGCCACCTGGCGGCCGACTGCCCACGCCCGAGGGACGCGGTCCCGACGTGTGCAAACTGCACACAGGCGCACAGCGCCAACGATAAAAGGTGTCCGGCCTATAAGAAAGAGGCCCGCAAACGGGGTATGAAAATACCCCCCCCCATCCCCAATAGGCCTGGCCCCCTCTCTGCCCCCCCCACCACTGCCCGCCCAATGACTGCCCGCCCTGCGACAGTCGAGATGCCGGAGCGGCCGCAAGGCGCCACCCTTGCGCCCCCGGCCAACGACCCGACCGAGCGCACGGCTGCGGTCACCAAGCGCAAGCGCAAGCGCGGACCCCGCAAGCGCAAGGGGCCCACCACCACTGTCGCTGCCGCGCCCCCGATCCCCCCGACCCCCGTCGTCGAGGAACAAGCTCCGGCCGAGGTTCGAACCCTCGCCGAGCAACCGCCGCTCCCACAACGGGTAAGCAGGAGGCCTCGCACCCGCCCTGACAGGGCCGCTGCCGCCGCCCCCGCTGCCCCTGCCGCCCCCTCTACTGCAGTTGCCTCTGCGCCCGCCCGGCCTCGACTGTCCGACACACTCATGCCCACTGCCCCCATTATCAGCAGCGCCCAAGAGTCGCGCGCCTCCGCCACACCACACACTAGCCCGCCTAGCGCCTCTGAGGGCATCCGGGTCGTAGTCGAGTTGCTTTTAGGCATACTCGGCGACGTCCTGAATGCTATCACCCGCGGTAGCGACCCCATCGCCGCTGTAGTTACAGCGCTCAGCCGCGTAGTAGCTGCGCAGGCGGCACATACACATTCACCGGGGTACTAAAAGTAATATTTTGGAACCCCGGTGGAGTGACCACACACCGGACCGAACTCAGGATGCTGGCCCAGTCGCAGGATGCGCACATCATCCTCCTGGGCGAAACATTCCTGAGCCCTTCCGCCAAATTTTCCCTTCCTAATTACCATGTATACCGACGGGACGAGACGACGGCCACGGGCCGCCCCTACAGAGGTGTTGCCGTCCTCGTACGTCGCGACGTTATACATGATAATGTTATCCTCCCTCCTTTCCAATCCTTGCGGTCCATAGGAGTCAAACTTTTGGTTGGCACGCAGGAAGTGTGCATTTTTGGCGCCTACCGCCCCCCCCATCCCGCCCCCTTTTGCGTAGGCGACCTCGACAATGTCTTTGTGGGTCCCCCTACTCTGCTGGCCGGCGATTTGAATGCGAAACACCCTACATGGGGATCGCATACAATGTCGCCGGCAGGCAAGACATTGTTCGAGGCCGCCGTCGCAAGAGACATCGAGATCCTTGGTCCCGATTCTCCCACCCACATCCCCACTAACCCGGCCCATAGGGCGGACGTTCTCGATATTGTGCTACTCCAGAACGTCCAATGCCCGGCCACTGTCGAGGTTATCTATGACACCAATACCCAACACCTACCCATTCTTGTCACACTTGATCCCACCTGCCTAATTTCCCCCAGAGCGCCGGCCCCCAGGACCGATTGGTCCCTGTATTCGGACGCGCTTCGTGATGTGTCGCTCGGCGGCCCACTGTCCTCGAGGGAGGATGTGGAAGCTGCTGTGGCACACTTCACCGAGCGTCTGAACAGGGCCAAGTTAGAGGCGACGCTCCCCCCCAAGCCCCCCAAGCACACAAGGCCGGATTTACCAATCCGGCTACAAGACATGCTACACACAAAGAGGAGGCTGCGCAGACTGTGGGCCCGTACGAGGTGCCCGGTTGTAAAGTGCGAGCTAAACACCCTTTCCTCCGAGTTGTCCGAGGCAGTGAAGACTTGGCGCGGCGAGTCGTGGGAGGGTCGCATAGACCAAGCCACCGACAGCGCTGCCGATCTGTTTTTGCTCGCCCGACAACTATCCAAATCCACTCCCCCAGTTTGCCCGCTCCTGGACCCGGGTGGGAACAGCTGCTACGCAGCTGAGGACAGGGCAAACATCCTAGCGGCCCACCTCCAGACCCAATTCACTCCACACCCCACACCCCCGTCTACGCCCACCCACATCCGTGACCACCATAGTTTTGTTCAGTCCCAGGTGGAGGACTTCCTGTCGGCTCCAGTACCGCATCTCAAAGGGGAGGATTTCATCTCCCCCTCTGAAATGTACCGAGCCATTCGCCGCTTTCCGAAGCGGAAGGCTCCTGGTCCCGACGGGATCTCCTCTGCCATGGTCAGCCATCTCCCAAGGCGGTGTTTCGTTGCCCTTGCACAGCTGTGTAACGGTATCCTGCGACTAGGGTGTTTCCCCGATGCCTGGAAGGTGGGACGAGTAATCGTTCTGCCTAAACCGGGCAAAGATCGCAGGTACCCAGCCAGCTACAGGCCGATCACCCTCCTCTCCCACCTCTCTAAGCTGTTTGAGCGATTGCTGCTGCGAAGGTTAAGTCCGTTCATTCGCCTCCGCGACGAACAGTTTGGCTTTCGCAGTGGGCACTCTACGACGCTCCAGCTAACTAGAGTCCTTCACCACCTTGCTGAGGCTATGAACCAGGGTCACCGCGCTGTCGGAGTCTTTCTTGATATCGAGAAAGCCTTCGACAGGGTATGGCACCCTGGTTTATTGTTCAAGCTAATGCACGCGCATTTACCACCCGCCTATGTAAAACTGATAGCGTCCTTTCTCGAGGATCGCCGGTTTTACGTGGCAGTGGAAAATGCAGTGTCCCCACCCCACCCATCCCTAGCAGGTGTTCCCCAAGGCAGCTGCCTTAGTCCTATCCTTTATGCGCTCTACACGGACGACATTCCCACTCTGGAAGGTAGGCTGAAGGAAGGCGAGCGCGACGTCATGCTTGCGCTTTTCGCAGATGACAGCGCCTACTTCGCCACCTCAAGGAGTGCGAAAGTCGCCCTAAGTAGATTACAGCGCGTCCTAGACCTCCTCCCCGACTGGCTAGATAAGTGGCGGATGGCCGCTAACGCGTCCAAAACCACCGCCATTATCACCGGAGCCGGTCACAATCCCCGATCCCAGCTCGCACTAAGAGGACAGCCCATAGAATGGCACAAGGCCGTCACCTACCTCGGCTGCCGTATAGACCGCAGACTGAGTATGATCGCGCAGGCAGACCACGCCATCAACATGGCGAAGGCCGCGCGGTCAATTCTCCGCCCTCTCTTGTCCTCCCGCCTCCCCTTACGAACCAAGCTGATGCTTTATAAAACGTACGTTAGGTCGCGCCTAACGTACGCCGCGCCGGCTTGGTATAGCCTCACTTCCAACTCCACGCGCGCCAGACTGCAAGCGCAGCAGAATATTGCCCTGCGCATTATAGCGGGCGCCGGGCGCTACGTCAGGAACGACGTGATTGCCCGCGACATGAGGGTTGAGTCGGTGGAGGAGTTTGTGGTGCGGTTGGCGCGTCGAATGTTCGACCGCGCCGACAATAGCCCACATCCCCACCTCCGCAATATGGCTCCCCTCCACGCGCGGCCCCCTGACAGGCCCGGTCGCCCGCTCCCGCGGGAAATATTAAGCCCCCCCACCACACCTACACGACACACCACACCCACACAACCTACACACACGACAGATACACAAACACAACACCCACGACACACTCCCCAAATCCCACCTGCTCCCATTCCCCGACTACGGATTGTCGCTGGTTCGTCAGCAGCGGCAACTCCACCCCCCGCCCCCCAAACGACGACGATGACTATGTCTGCAGCCGACTCGTCACCGGCTGCATTCGCGACGTTTAGGGACGACGAGAGGGGACTCGACCGATCCGACTGACTGGTGGTCTCCAAAAAAAAAAAAATATATATATAATAAAAGAGGTATATATATGATTTAAAAATATTTATAAAAAAAAAAAAAAAAAAAAAAAAACCCAGAGACCACCGAGACTTGACAGGGACTTTTTGTTTTGTTCGACTTGCCTACTCAGGCACGGCCGCTCGAGGAGCAACACTCCTCGCGGCCCACCCCCACCACACCCTGGACCCGGGAGGGCCAGGAGAAGCAGCCCGGGCAAAGAGCCTCGGCTCGAGGCCCGTACTCCAGCACAAGCTGGAATGACCATGATGATGATGATGATGATGATGATGATGATGATGATGATGATGATGATGATGATGATGATGATGATGATGATGATGATGATGATGATGATGATGATGATGATGATGATGATGATGATGATGATGATGATGATGATGATGATGATGATGATGATGATGATGATGATGATGATGATGATGATGATGATGATGATGATGATGATGATGATGATGATGATGATGATGATGATGATGATGATGATGATGATGATGATGATGATGATGATGATGATGATGATGATGATGATGATGATGATGATGATGATGATGATGATGATGATGATGATGATGATGATGATGATGATGATGATGATGATGATGATGATGATGATGATGATGATGATGATGATGATGATGATGATGATGATGATGATGATGATGATGATGATGATGATGATGATGATGATGATGATGATGATGATGATGATGATGATGATGATGATGATGATGATGATGATGATGATGATGATGATGATGATGATGATGATGATGATGATGATGATGATGATGATGATGATGATGATGATGATGATGATGATGATGATGATGATGATGATGATGATGATGATGATGATGATGATGATGATGATGATGATGATGATGATGATGATGATGATGATGATGATGATGATGATGATGATGATGATGATGATGATGATGATGATGATGATGATGATGATGATGATGATGATGATGATGATGATGATGATGATGATGATGATGATGATGATGATGATGATGATGATGATGATGATGATGATGATGATGATGATGATGATGATGATGATGATGATGATGATGATGATGATGATGATGATGATGATGATGATGATGATGATGATGATGATGATGATGATGATGATGATGATGATGATGATGATGATGATGATGATGATGATGATGATGATGATGATGATGATGATGATGATGATGATGATGATGATGATGATGATGATGATGATGATGATGATGATGATGATGATGATGATGATGATGATGATGATGATGATGATGATGATGATGATGATGATGATGATGATGATGATGATGATGATGATGATGATGATGATGATGATGATGATGATGATGATGATGATGATGATGATGATGATGATGATGATGATGATGATGATGATGATGATGATGATGATGATGATGATGATGATGATGATGATGATGATGATGATGATGATGATGATGATGATGATGATGATGATGATGATGATGATGATGATGATGATGATGACTGAATCCTATACGTGATATTTTCTCATTTTATTCGAATTTATCTCACTGGCCTTCCTTTTTACTACCGGTCACTGCGGCACCTCGTTTTGTATTTTTGTCCCCATGTGCACCCTAAATCTAACTTCCGCAACTACTAGTAGCCGGAAACCATATTTTTACTATTCCCGGTAGCTTTAAAGAACTGAATGTTCAATACTTTGCTAAAGTACAGCTGGTACTAAAATAATGGGTTCCTATAAAAAAAACTATAAAATAACATAGTGAGAAGATATTATGGAACCCCCTCGCCCTTCACCACTGGACTAAGGGGGCTTACTCAGAGTTCCCAGAACCATTTTTGTTTATATAAGAATAGTATAAGTAAGAGCAGAGCGCGTCCAGTGGCACTCCGTTTCCGGTCTCCAAATCGACCGAATCTAAGATTAAGTTAGATTTAGGGTCTAAAACTCGACCATAAAAATAAGTTGTAATATTTAAATATAGTTTTTTTTTAAAAAGAGAAAATAACGCTTCCAAAATTTGACTGGCGCAGCCGGAGCGGATCTTGCTCAAAGCTGTTCGTGCCAAAAAAGTACAAGTGCGCGTTAACAGTAGCAGATCCGTCGAACCAAATAAATTCGTCAAAGAAGCAGCGCCGAGCATGGGATCCATCGGTTGGTGAGTAAAACTTTTCGCCTTCCTTTACCTAATCCTGTGTTTTTCATGCGCAATTTGTTATAGTATTATATGTGTTATTATCGGGATAAGCCTTCTCTCGTTTTAAACGCAATTTGTTACGTGTATAAAACTCTACAGTAAACATAGTATTAAGTATTGATGAAATAAAGTAAAAGTAATCAAAGAAAATAATTAACTAAAATACGTAAATAAGTTGTAAAGAAAAAGTGTTAAGAATTATATGTATTAATTATATTAAAGTAAATAAATAAGTAATTTACATAAAATAAATACAAAATAAATTATTGTCTAATGAAAATACAAAAATTATAAGAAAAGTGAATTACATATAATTAAAGTGTTAAAATAAAATTAATTTTAATTAAATATAATATATTTTTTAAAAAAAACGTTTATATATAGAAGTTATTAAGAAAGCTATTAGACGCTTTCTTTAACACGTAATTATTTAAATCAAATAAATACATAATTATATAAATAGTTATAAATTACTAAATAAGATATACTAATCATCCAGATCGAGTCCAGTATACCCATCCACTACGGTAGATCACAAATATTTAAATAAGAATTTAGAAAACGTAACATTTAAATTAGGTAGCCGATCTAAAAATAGATCGCCCCAAACCAATCAGATAACATAAACACACTACATTGTAATAAAATGGAACAGCAATCAGCACCTACGGTAGAAACAATAACACCAATTCCTGGTGAGATGTTAAGCTGATACCATTATTTGATGGTGACAAACGCCACTTGAACTGTTTATTAGAAAGAGCGAATATGTTATCGTTTCGCTATAGGGGCTCCGCATTCCAAGACCTCTATGTTTATCACGCCGTCACTAGTCGCCTCACGGGTGGACGCAGCCGCTCTCTTATCCGAACGTGAAGATGTTGCATCATGGTCGGAACTAAACAACTATTAGAGCAACATTTCGGAGACCCGCGTTCAGAAGAATGCATTTGCTATTGAATTTGGGACAAACTTAAAGATTAAACATGGCGAAAGCTTTTAGATTTTTGTAATAGAATTCAATCTGTTCGTTCAAATCTTATGTCTAAAATCAATATGATACAGGATGAACCTTTAAAGAAGAGTAAATCATTATTAGTAATAGTAAGGCCTTAGAAGTTTTTCTATACAATCTGCCGGAGGACATGGTAAGGATTGTCCGCCTAAATGCCTTCAAGAAACGAGCCTATACCTTCCTAAAGGCCGGCAACGCATCCGCACTCCTTCTGGTGTAGCTGATGTCCATGGGCGCGGTGCGTACGCCTTCTTACGGATTTTTCACACGCGGTAGCCCCCATTATGTCTCGGTGCTTCGTACTTCATCATCATCAGCAACCCACGCTCGTCCATGCGGACATAGGTCTCCCCCATGCACGCCACCGCTCCCGATTCTCAGCCACT
>JABMDO010000298.1:0-34292 GCA_014851415.1 Cnaphalocrocis medinalis
TGTGAAGGCGGTCCACTAATTGATATTGCTTGATATAAGGTAAATGTACCGTAATTCCGGAGTATTAAGGCATTCTTGTCTTTCCTAGCAATTTCCAGTAAAGCAGGAAAAACCGCGAATTGAAATTAGTTTAGTCGTAATAAGCGGTTTTCAGAGGAGAGATAATAAGTTAACATACTGTATTTAAACTCTTTTATAAAAGTAATTGTAATTCTTCTGGACCTCATAAATGTTCCGTATACGGTATAAAATTTGAAGTCTCGAGGTATTCCCGTAAATGTGATGCTGGTAATTCCGGCATATGTATACAAAATGGCGTTTTTCTGCAGGATTAATGAAATATGAAAATAAGATATGTTGACGTGTTTAAATAAAACACCTTTTCTTTATGTGTAGGAAACAGTTATTTAAATTTTTTAGGTACGTATAGTAGTGTTTTAAACTTTCATGAGATCAAAATTGAACTTATTTCGGACTTATTTCTAGCTTATAGCACTGTTTAGTGAACTATATTTCATTAATTAATTAATTATTATTTATTTATACATGAAAAATACATTTAAAATTCAAAATAAATATATTTTTAATTTTCTCATGCAAGATCTGGTTGGGTATGTTAGATGCACGATATATGGGCATAGTTCCATTTTTTAACATCCTCTAAAGTTTTAGCGAGGTCCTCGTTGGAGTACTTTTTTTTTGACATTTGGACCTGTAAAAAAAAAATGCAGTACCCAGCTGACTCAGGTACTTTTATATCTACCGTAATAACAAACACAGCCAAAAACGGTTGAGTAATTCCGGTAGTCAGATTAACATAATTTTAACGAGTAACTCTTCTTAACAACATAAAACGACTTGAATTGTATAGGAATGCAATCATACTAGTAATAGGTATCAAAAAATATACTGGAAGATACAATTAAATTAAACAAATTAATGATTTTGTACCGATGTTATTTGTAACGAATCTGCTTAAAGTAAGAAAAATTGTTTTCTCTTTATACACGTATTTCATAACATAGAGAAATAAAATAGTATACGTAATTTGATTCCAAGAAACTATGTTATATATTAGACCTGTACCAGCTTTTTTCGTTTACTTATCCCATCTCGTTCCTGACAAATTCCAAAAAACAAAATCACCCTTCTTTCCTCTATTCCGTAATTGTTACGTAATAATGGACACGGTTCGTTTTTGGTGTAGGTAATTGCGGCAATTAGGAAATTTCAATTAACTCGCTAAAAACTAAATGTAGTAACTTGAAACGGCAATCAATCAGTTTGTTTTAAAACCCTTAAAAATAATTACATTAGTTAGTTATGAAAATACTTACATGTCAATCGCAATATCCTTATGAAATTCGCGCGGTAGCTTACGCGTACGCAACACGCACACCACCCTTTATGGCGGTTTGGCGCAGGCTGACCGAGGGAGACGTTTCAACTGATCCGACGATGGTTACAGTTCTATTTAACGTGTGTAATTGACGCTCTATTGTACATACTTAATAGATAACTTTATAACTTTTTGATACAATTAGTAATTTTCTTATTTTTAGGCCTAAACCGAAAACTTACGGAATTCCGTACACTTACGGAATATGGTACATCTACCTTAGACCGTTCAAATGACTAACTTAACGTTTAACCAGCCTATGTACTATACGGGACCACCAGAATTCGAACTGTATGTGGATAACCAGTTTAGTCGGTTTTTAACCTTATTATAAAATAAGGTTAAAAACCGACTAAAAAAATAGTCTTTGACGTTAGGGTGAAAAACGTGTGGCTATCTATAAATAGTAAATAATTTTTACTTATCTATTATAACCCATACAGACTAACACTGACATTCGTTTGAAGACTTGAAACCTAAGACTTGAAGACTAAGATAAAAGGCTGACCTAAGTGGAGAGTGAAAAATGGACAATACTTTGGCTAAAGAATGCATTTAAAAATCCTCAAACATTTACTATCCGATTGGTTGATCTAGTAACTAAACTATCAAGGACGTTATTAAACGATTTTTAAGTGCATTATTTACTAAAAAAAATGCAAAGATATTGCTAAAACTACAGAGAAAAAGAGTGGATGATGTTTTTGTGCGTCTCTAGTATTAAAATCATAATGGTTTTTACTAAATTGGAGAGAAACTTCATACACAGATAAAATGTTTCATTAAAAAGCTAAAAAAGGGTGTAAACATTTACATATTATTATCTTTAACCACGTCTTCTATACTCTGATTCATAATCATGTAAAGTAAACTGACAGATGTCAATGTGTTATCCCCATACATTATGACTCAAATTGACACATGCAAAATGTCAAATTGCATAGAAACTTGTCATTTTCATCTGTCAGTTTACTTTACAATCATGATTATGAATCAGAGTATACCAATCACTCAGAGTAACATTTATTCTAAAAACAACATTACACTTAGCATGGTTGATAGAACACGTGGTTAAAAGGACGTAAGTGTTTACAGATTTCAACCTGTATTGCGGGAAACACAGATTTTTACGATTTGATTTTAATTTCTCATTATGGTAACTAGAGATTATCGCCTAAATTTATTTTTGCGTTTACAACATCTAACGCAAATAAATCACGAAATATCAAAGTAATAAATCATTTTATGACATTTTTTAAAAAATATTTAAAACAGATTCAAGAAAAAAAGCTAGGTAATTTTGCAAATATAATCTTTAAATTGTATTATTTTTATACAATTTCTTAAACTGTTATAAATATTGTTTATAAAAAAATCATTGGTAAATCTTGAGAGAAGATGCAATGAATCAAAATGGCGGAATACGTTCCAATTCTTAGAATTTTATAAAAAAACATGGAAAAACAAAACTATTTTATGGATTAACATTAACTTTAAAGCCATTAAAATAAGTACAGAATGTTTAGAATACAGTCAACTGATTTAACCACATAATTATTAAGTGCAATATAATATACATAATAATGTCTGGTAATTTCAAAGCTACTTCCTATATTTAAAAAGATTTTTGTTCTTATCAGACCAGTTACTAACATTGTCCAATGTATTACAAACAAAAATCATTAAAAAGGTTTACTGCAATTTTGAAGTTGAAGTTAGAAGGGAAAGCTCGAAATGAAGTTTGAAACCGCAGACTTCATTTCCAATTTTGAATAAAGTCTTTCATAATAACTTTTTACGAGAACTTTGCAACTACAAACTTCATTTCCAGTTTTAAATAATTAATTGCAGTCTTTCATAATAGTTTTTTTTACGAACCTCCTATAAATATTATTTAAATTATTTGCATAATTTCTAAAAAATTTTAACATTTAATTGCATTCAAAGATTTCTTATTTTTGTGAATAAAATCTCCAAAAATTGGAGTGTAACGTACGCAAATGAAAATTAAATACAAATAATGCGAATCTATTAGTTTTTTATCCATAAAATAGTCATAATGTAGTTGATTTTTTTAAATCGATAAAACACTGCGTTGACACTGCTCAAATCTTAAACTTTTTTTTAATGTACCAATTGACTGATAACCGTAATATTAAAATTACTTATTTATTTAAATTATTTTCCGATCAAATTATGAAACCAAACAAGTAATAATAAGAATACTCCTCTTTTTATGAATGTGATCAAAAATTACAGAGTAAAATTTGTATTTTATAAATTATACAATCAATATTGACCTTTTAAATCCTCTTGTTGACCCATCCCAAAGAGGGAGAGAGAAAAAAACTGTATAGTGAATACACATTATTGTTACAAAACGGGTTTTCTAGTCTCATTTCAGAACAGGAATAGCGTAATCTAATTTGATTCTAACTGCTATTAATTTTAGAGCTCAAATTGGCTTGCAAAGAGTCTTATCTGAAGAGAGTTTTGAATGAAGTTCCGTTTTGTAACATACATTACTTTTAATATATGAAGTGTGCATTTGTATGAGTCGGACAAAAAAAATGTTTTTTTATGAAGTCCTTGACCAACTTTGATAGTTCCGCTTATTTTTTTTAATTACTCAAAAATGTAACTCATATTTTTAAAATTGTCACTGTTTCAATTACCAGAATTAATATTAGATAATTTTTTAAGTTTTCGACGATGAATTGTGATAATCGTCTTAAAACTTTAAAAAATGGAGGCTCATTCAGAATAATAAAAAAAAAACTAAAATAGAAAATCAAACGAATAAAGAATATTCATGAGTGCCTATAGCATTTTGTGTAAATATTTTAACATAGTTGTACAGATGTATTTTTAAAGTTTTTATACCTTTTTACCAATTTGTAAATAAGTTAATAATTAAGAAAGCTTTAAGTTATTCTATTGCTGTTATTTATTCCACTGATCGTAAGGAATTAAGTTTCTTTGAAAACACCTCGAAATAATATTTTAAGTTTACCAGAACAAAATTATGCTTACTATTAATAATTATTAAAAAAGTTAAGGTAATAAAGTGTATTTATTGTTAATTTATAAATTTGTTTCATTACATTTATTTCATTACTTGAACTCTAACAATTAAATGAAGTCCTGCATAATCATTTAAAATTATTACATTTAATATTTATGACAAATCATAATAACTGTAATTTTTAACCGTGGGAGAGCCACGCTTCGGTATGAATAGGCCGGCTCGACCAGAGTGATACCAGAGAAGACCGACGTGAAGCAGCGTCTGCAGTGAGTGAGGGTACTGGTGGCCCGATTGGGGGGAAAGGGGGTTATAGGTTGGCAGCACAATGACTTTACTGGTGTTGCTGTTGTCTATGGGCGGTGGCAATAGGGTATTTGACTATTTTTTTTATGTGTTTAATCAAAAGACCCCTCTATTTAAGAAACATTGTTGAAAGAATATTTTGATTCTGATTTGAATTACCTGAGATATCACAACTTTAAGAGCTCATATTTTACGCAGGCCCAAAAACGCTCTATACAAATGGCTACTAGCGAGTGACGTCACACGCAAGTATCTTGTATGCGCGTCTAGTAAGTTTTGTTTGGTAGCTATATCAAATGTTTCGTTTATGTACATGGTTTTATAATAAAAGTTTTGTGTATAATGTATGGGTAGTTCAATGATATACAGTGGTGGTCATATAATTAAGAACGCTATTATAAGGTGAAGATTTTTAAAAACTAAGACGAAAAATTCGTTGTATGCATT
The DNA here is from genome assembly GCA_014851415.1 of Cnaphalocrocis medinalis. NCBI lineage: Eukaryota > Metazoa > Arthropoda > Insecta > Lepidoptera > Crambidae > Cnaphalocrocis > Cnaphalocrocis medinalis. Next base: position 5,178 of record JABMDO010000298.1, read on the forward strand.
TTTTTTTATTTCTCTCGGTATCGTAAAACCTGTGCATAACACCACTGTATTCATTGATACACATGATTAGATTAAAAATAAATAGACAAACTTGTCACACTACTTTCAAGCATAGTACTGCTATTTACTAGCTGGTCACGTAATTAGGAACGCTAAAATAGTTTATACCTTCGTTCAAATTTAAATAGAGAAAACTGAGTGGATTTATTATTGTTTGGATAATTTGACGCCAATAAGTGCTGTAAAAGATTAAAAGTGACTTCTTTTTATGAAAAAAAATGGGAAAAAATAAAAGTTGTGATAAATCTACAAGGGAAATAATAATAAACTTTGCCGGAAGGATTGGTCTTACAAAAAGATAGCCAACCATCTTCAATGTTTAAAAACGATGGTTTTCCATGCTGTAAAGCCTTCTGCTACGTATCAAACTACTTCAAATGTTCCACGTGTACTTACACAGACAAAAACAACTCCTCGAGATAATCGAAACATCGCTCGTATGGCAAAACAAAATTCTTTTAAAGGGTCTAATGAGCTGAGAAAAGAGTATTTTGGTGAAAATAACCCTTCAGCAATTTCAGCACGCACTATTCGAAGACTTTTAGTAGAAAAAAAACTGCACGGTAGGATAGCAAGAAAGGTACCCATGTTAAAACTTTGCCACAGGCAAGCCCGGCGTGCATTTGCTAGAAAGTATGAAAACTGGACAGTGCGACAGTGGATAAATGTACTTTTTCTGATGAGATGAAAATAAACAGAGTATGTTCTGATGGAAAACGATACGTAAGATGTCCCCTGCATACAGCATTCGACTGATTCGACCGTAATACTCGACCCTAGTATACGAAAGTTACTCTAAAGCACGGTGGGGGAAATGTGAAAATTTGGGGGTGCTTTTCTGGACATGGTGTTGGACCTGTAAAGTTGATAGAAGGTAACATGGATCAGTTCCAATACAAAAATATACTGGAAGAAACAATGTTACCTTATGCTGAAGACGTTCTCCCAGTTATCTGGACATTTCAGCATGACAATGATCCAAAGCACACTGCACGCACTGTACAGGATTTTCTAACAGCGCAATCAGTTTCTGTCCTAGACTGGCCAGCTAACAGCCCCGATCTGAACCCAATAGAGAATTTGTGGTTCGAAGTAAAAAAAAAGGTGTCAAATACACAGTGTGGAAATTTAAGAGAGTTGTACGACGTGTTTTTAGAGGAATGGAACTCTATTTCTCTTGCGAAATGTCAAAAATTAATAGAGTCAATGCCTCGCCGGTGTAAAGCAGTAATTAAAAGCCGTGGATATGCTATCAACTATTAATTTTAGTTACAATCGTATTAAAATGCCTTTTAAAATATCCGCGCTACATATTTATGTAATTTTTTTAAATGTAAATGTCATAAAAAACAATTGCCGAGCAGTTTAGTAAATCGTTCTTAATTATTTGTCCAGCTTCAGTACTATTTGAATGTGTTACTTTGATCAAATAAAATAAATTGTCCATAAAAAAAAACGATTTTATTCTTTATTCCTAAGCCACGTAGCTCTATTAATAGGGCTATTTTATAACATAACTAGTTGCTTTTCAAAAGGAACACATCTCTTCGTAAGACACGATTTAAATAAAACAACTCCTAGGACTTCAAATCGTCCTTAATTATATGACCACAACTGTAATTATTTTTATAATATTATAAACTTTAAAAATGGACTTGCCCATGAAATTTTGAATGCTCACAAAACCAGCTGGACGTTATATTTTTAACTGAAAATTTAGGCTATTGGTTCTTATTTACCATTATTTTGGTAAAGTATTTTTTACTATATCGAGATTATTCAAATACCCTATTGCTTACCATCCGGGCCTGATGGTAAGCAATTGCGGATCACTGACTCTTCTGCTCGTCTGTTACTTATCAAGTCATAAAAAAATGAGAAATTTAAAAATTATCAAAAGTAAGTAAATAACAACACTAAATAAAAATATTTTATTTGCAAATCATTTATATTTGGTCATTTACATAATACATACATACCTAAGTTTTTTCTTTCCACAATAATACTTGACACACTAAACTGTGATTCCATATTGTTCAAATGAGGTTCGTAAATGCAAAATTTCGATAGATGGCGTTACGTTGACGTCAGGTCCAACAACGAGTAGATTGGTTACATTTTGACGTTCAATTCATGTCAAAATTATGAAGTTATGAAACAACCAATGTCTTCAAAGTTGGACCTGGGATTCTGTGAGTAACTGTGAAACAAGCCGCTTCGGCTGATGCAATCCAAAGATTTTAAATAGTATCTAGTGGTTTTTAGTGTACAAATTTGGTGTTACTTTGTGCAGTGAAGTGCCGCAGGGTGATATCAATATAAGAATCATTGAATTGTGTCGTTTTTAACACTGCTATTGTGTGTCGAGTGAGTTGTCACGTGAACAACTTGCTTTGACTTATTAGAGTCTTAAAACCTACGGCTTTGTTAAAAATAGTCTCCACAGAATCCTTAGGACATTAAAACGCTAAACACCGGCGTTTTATTGAGTGACTGTGACTTCGACTGACTTCGACTGTTGACTACACTTTATCAACCTACACTTGACATTGGCAAAATTAAATGTATCGTGAACACAATTACAGGCCATATAAAAAAAAAAGTTGGACCTGACGTCAACGTAACGACATCTATCGGATTTTGCATTTACAAAAACTCTCATTGAACAATATTTTTGAGTCCTTTTATAACAACAAGCGCCCACACTGCGAAATACTAACTCATTCCCCAAAATAACACAATATTAGAGAAAAAACTAGCGCTGACCCATAAAGAAAGTATCAAATAGAGTGGCTAAGCGCGTATCACCGTAAGGGACAGATATCTATATAACTCGGCCAAATGAAAAATAACTACAAAATGGCGGATCGATGTGACTGAACATTACTTTAGTACGGTAGCCTGTTATCTCTTACTACGGCTGAATTTGGTTGGTTATTACGGTAGTAAAAATACCAACAAAAATCTCACTTAATAATTACTATGGGTTACTAATGGCAACTAGCTTTGCTGGGCGCAGTTCACAACTGTGTCCATCAAAAAAAGTGGAACTCTGACAAAGATAAACAATCATGATTCTGTCTCTTTTACTCTTAGCGATTTCTGTATGTAGATCTTCCGTTTACACGAATATTATTATTTGCGTGTCCTCTCTATTTGATACTTTCTCTAAGTCAAAAAGTGACAACTGTCAGTATTACCAGCCTAAAGGTATTTTATTCTGCCGGACTGCTCGCGCCAAAACGTCGTATAGAGGGCGGTAGTATCGCTCCAGTGATGCGGATGAGATGTCGTCATTTCCTGTTGTCGATTGAAGTATTTCCTGCCAATGTTGAGAATTTCCTCTTGACATGAAGTCTCTGAAAATAAAGGTTCGTTTTTTTTATATATTATAGGAAAGCAAACGAGCAAGCGGGTCACCTGATGGTAAGTGATCACCGCCGCCTATGGACATCAGCTACACCAGAAGGAGTGCGGATGCGTTGCCGGCCTTTTAGGAAGGTATAGGCTCGTTTCTTGAAGATTTGAATGTCGTACCGGTTCGGAAATACCGCTGCGTAATGCGTCGTGAATGAAAATTTTTGCGTGTTTAATAATAATCAAGAAAATCACGAAATAAATTGATGGTGCCAATGCCGGTTACCTACGTCATAGGGCATGGCAATCTCATGTTTCGGCATGAACGGGCCGGCTCGACCGGAGTTATACCACGGCCTTACAGAAGACCGGCGTGATGCCAAATATAAAATAATATTATAAACTTTAAAAATGGACTTACCCATGAAAATTTAGGCTATTGCTTCTTATTTACCAATATTTTGGTAAAGTATCAATATTTTTTAGTACCTATATCGAGATTAGTCAAATACCCTATTAGGTACTAATACGAGAGAGAGACTTACTTCAGTAGTTTCCCAGCAGCCTTCGACCCGTATACGTCACACCTATTCAAGGGTATGGATCGAGGGATGGCAGCGCTGACGTCACGCCGGCCGAAGACTGCTGCTCTGCAGAGAGCCTCGAACAGCTGGTGCTGGAGAAAGCTGCTTAGGAAGTACCTGGATGGAAAGAAATGGTCCATCATCATCATTATGACAACCTCGATGGCGCAGTGGCAGTCGCCCGAAGCGCGAAAGGTCCCGAGTTCGATTCCCGATTAAGTTAATAGGAAACTACATTTTCTAAGTTTTCTTGGGTGTAGATGATCTGAGTTGACCCCCCCAGTTAATTATCGTCACTTGGTACTCATAGTATAGTCTGCGGCATGTAACAATAGCGTTGACTTTGAGTGCGCAGATACCAATTTTGGTAGAAAGTCTTCTTGTTTACAAGTGCGCAATTTAACGGTCATCGCTATTATTTCATGCCGCCAGCTATACAGGGGTTGGCCTAGTTTGAAACCAGGTTGGCTGGTGTGGCTGTCTGGCGCATTTATTGGTTTGATTTGATTGATCATCATCATCTCGGCCGTAGGACGTCCACTTCTGAGCATAGGCCTCCACCATCGACTTCCAATCTGACTGATTGAAGGCGGTCTGCATCCAACGGTCACCCGCGACTTTGACAATGTCATCCGTACATCTCTCGGGGGAATGGTACCACTCCGATAGAGCCGGACCATTCATGCCAAAGCGAAGGTTTCCCTCGGTTATGTGTACGTCTGGTCTGGGTGTGCTGCTATAAATGGAGGGAATGCCAATATTTGTTTCTATTTATTTAATGCATGTTAATATGCATATACCTAGGTAATAACTTACCTTATGTAAGGTGTATTATCAGAAATATGAAACTTGGCTCCAATATCAAAATACTCTTCACTCCTCTCCGCAGGTGGCGCTATTCCTTGCAATTCCAAAGACAAATCCCAAAATACTTTATTCAAACTATCTCTATCTATGGCCCCTTCAAAATATTTCCACCTATACTCGTCTATAACAAGGGCGAAGGGTATCTGAGGTATTTTATTCAAAGCTTGTTTTAATAAAAGTATTTCATCTGACGAAAGATCATTTTCAAATTCAAAAGTTACACTTTCACTATCAGTTTTCTCATAAAATTCTTTGTTTTCTACTCCGTCATTTGGTTGTTTAACTTCAAATTCTTTAAAAAGGTGTTTGTCTTTTGTTTCTTCGTCAACATTTTGATTTGTTTCAAGTTGATCGTCTTCTGTTTTGAGAAGTCTGCGTTCCAAATTGTGATGGTATTTTGTTTTTCCACTAGAGATATTGGAGTCGTCATTTGTTTTTTGCAATCTTTCTCTAATTCTTGGTGGTTTGTTCATTTGTTTCTGAGTTGTGTTTTAGTAATTCGTCCTCGTTTTTGGAACTTTCTAGAAGTGTTGACGTATAGAATGGTGTCGTTTACTAAGCCTAATCGGTGGAGATGTTGGGGGGTCATCACGCCGTACATTATTGCATCTCCAATGCTTTCGTGGAAGGCTGCGTTGGCTTGCTGAAAGAAAATGTATCAATATACCAAGACAATATCACCATAGGAAGCTAATTTTTCTTTAAAATTAATATGAGCATCGCTGAAGAAATTATAAAGGTTATTAAACAAACAGAAATTTTATCAATATACCACTTAGAGCAGACAGCCACTGGAGATGCCCTAACGTCCGCGCTTCTAACAATTTTTTTCACCATTTTTTGCGGGGGACGAGGTAAACACGTACAGCACACCACCAAAAATTTTAATACTCAACAGTCACAAATTTTGCTGTCACGATAAACGCACACTACAGAAAAATTTAACACATCAAAAAATACACGCTCACAAATAAAGATTTCACGTAACTATGCAGCATACATACGAAAAAGACAGTGATGGGACACAAAGAATGAGTCAAATCAGTTTGGTGAATGAACTTATATATAAAATTGTAAGTGTAAAATTCTGCACATTGAAGATAAATAAATATTTATTTAGTCAGTTTGTAAAATAAAACCGGCCACGCGTGTCGGACACGCACATGAAAGTGTTCCGTATCCAAAAGATGGGCCTTAAACCTTATTTTCATAGTTAAGTTAGGTAGTTATTTCCATACATTACCATTTAGTTAGGGCAACTGCACGTCATAAGTTGGTCAAGTTGTATTAAAAATACTATGTATGATACAAGTCCGCTAAAGTTTTTGTTAAAAGTACAGTCAGCCACACATCAGGTTACCACAATCTGTCAAATTTCCTCAACTGATATTCAACTTAATGTGTATGACAGTATTTACTGTGATGTGTGGCTGTACGTAGGTACTTACTTGGAGGTATAGAGCTATATTTTTTCAGAATTATTTTAATAGTATTTCAAAAGTTGGGGGGGGGGGGGGAGAGGAAGCTCTAATTTTAACTTTGTATTAATATATCTCGAAACTGGGGGGTTTGATCCACATTATGTCAAGGCAATTTTTGTTGTATTTAAAGATACCTTTTTAACGATACCGACCAGACGATGGGGTAAGTCGAATTTATTTTTCGAATTAACTTTTCGCTGTATGGAAAGGGGGGTGAAAAATAATTATTTTTCAATAATGTTAAAAACCAATTTTTGGATTATCAGTATACATCTCTTTACCAATTTGAGTGGCAATCGGTGCAGAAACGGACAGCCAGGACAGACAGACAGACAGACGGACAGACATTACGAGTAGACTACGGAACCCTAAAAAATGGTGAAGTTGTGCAATACATACTAAAACGTAAAAAATTACAAATGTGCGCTAGTTTGGGGTTAAACATTTGGACAAACAAAGGGAGAGTAAATGAACAATATATTTTTAATTAGAATGATTTATTGAAATATTACAAAAATTCCTTATTACGCATTATATTGATTTTCAAATGAATAAGTTTATTGTACACGTGTCGAATATATTTCTGGGGGTCTAATTTTTTTGAAATATTGGATAAACGAACATTCGTATACTTTTCTATATTAAAATTAGCGAGCTCCAATTATGGTTTACTATCTACTCCGTTATCATGCATGATACTCCCCGGACCACATATTTTTATTCCTTTTACCTCGAAATATTTTATAGCCACCAATTCTTTTTATTTTTAGAATAAATTCCAACATCGTATGACCAGAAGAAAGGACAGTAATTTCTCTAATTCACTTTACAATGTTTTAATATTATAATTACGTCTATACTATTTTATTCAAAATATAATGAAAGAACGGATTTTGAAACTAACTGCAGTGAGTGAATGATTCATTCAAATGTCGAGTTGATTTTTAATTGGTCCCATCACTAGGACCGATACCACGATATCATTATTAAATTTTTCTGTCGTTTACGTATCGTACGGTTTTTTATTAAAATAGATTTCTAGTTTAATACACATTTAATAATTAATAAAAGTCATTACTTATGATAGAAACGCGATCTTGTTGCGAATTTTAGCTGTCAGATCGCCTTTTACATGAAAATACTGCACAATTCACCATTTTTAAGAGAAACGTCACGCGACACGGAGCGATGCAAAATGGCGATGTAGCGACATCCAAGTAGTTTTGTATAACTTAGTTGACCAGTTCCGAAAGTTGACCAATGTACTTTGCCGGAGGGGAAACGCCCGGTATGGCATCTCCAGTGGCTGTATACTCAAAGATATACCAAGACAATATCACCATAGGAAGCTAATTTTTCTTTACACTTAATATGAGCATCGCTGAAGAAATTATAAAGGTTATTAAACAAGAGATATTTCAAAGATAGATGCAAGTTTTTGCTTCTCTTAAAAGCGAAAAATTATTGCTTACCGTAATTCATATGCTTTTTTGTCCTCTATCACATAAATAACATTTAAAACACTTACTCGAAATATCCCAGGTTGATTTTCATAAGCCATGTAATACTGGATGTGACCAAATTCATGATGAAGAACGTAGAAATCTTCCATAGTCGTACCAGAACAGTACAGTAACCTGAAAAAATAAAACATTTTCTTTGTGTTGGTAATGAATTGGACGACAAGTTGAATTTTTTGTCACATGAGGAAAAAATGAGGAGACGGATCACCCCATGATAAGATGATAAAATTAACATCCAACAATTATAGGCCGACCTAAGTATCACTAGAAAGACGTCGTCGAGAGTGATCTGCGAGAACTTCAGGCCAAGGACTGGCAACAAGTGGTGCAGGATCGACCGAAGTGGCGTTCTCTTGTTTCGGAGGCCAAGACTCGTTTCGGGTCGCTGATCCAGTGGAGTAGAAGTACCTAATATGGCCGCCACCACAAAATGCTGTGCTCAACGTGAGAAGTTTTGTACATTTTTAAATTTATTTTCGGCACTAACCTAAAGTCGCCATTTTTAAACATGTCCGCTGCGGTGCCATGGCAACGCATGTCGCCATTTTTCTTTTCGAACACAGATTTCCGCCAAAAAGTGTTCGTCATAGTTGGCAGTCCTAGGGATTGGTAGAAATCTTCAACTCTTTTCACCTTGAACAGAAAAAAAATTGTCAATTAAAGTGTCGAGTAAGAATTTATCGAATTTACAGCTTACTTATACTAGCCGGATGGCGCATATTTTGGTAGTGACCCTGCCTTATACGCCAAAGGTCGTGGGTTCGATCCCCTAACAAATACCCTAGACAAATATTCGTGCGATGAACACTTGTGTTTGTTCAGTGTCTGGGTGTTATATTGTATTTAAGTATTATATTTGTGTTTCCTCTGTTGTCTGATATCTGTAACACAAGTGCTTAACGGGATCTATAGACGAAACTATGGTATGGTATGGTCTGCTACCTATCACATAAAAAAAAAAAACTAGCACCGCCAACCTATTTCCACTGATTGTGGCGACAATATGACATTTTTTAAGAAAGCAAAACATTACAGACTTAGATGCAAGTACGTAAATTGGATTTTCCAAGATGCAATACAATATTTTTAACACGTGACAAGTAACAATAATGTCCACTTTTACCTACTGGTATGTTTTCATAGCTTGATTTTTTAAAATACTATCTCATCCTTACAATTAATATAAATCAATTGGCGACGCTAGTATCGCGGTGTAGCCTTAACGTCGTAAGGCCCAGATAGGCAGATGCAATGGAAAATCAGTTTTGTTTTATGCCTTTTTAATGGCTTTTGGGTGTTACGACGATAATGCAACGAAAGTTTAAAAATAACTTATCTTCTATACTATTTATAAAGAGATAACTTCTATCGACAACGACAAGGCTTATGGTAAACCGAAAACACGAACGCTTGCGCGATGTAATTGGACACAGCGCCTCTATTAGTTCATTCTGATTACGGTCCCGAAGCGAAGTGACGGCGGGCCACTAGTATAAGTATAAAAATTGAGTAACGTACCATATGATGAACTGTCCAATTAAGTTTCTTGATACTGTCATCAAAGTTTATATTCTTTGGAGTAATGAATTCAGCCATTGATTCCCAATTTTGGGACCAGAGATTTCCTGAAAAGTAAAACAATAATATTCTGTAGGTAAGTAAAAATAGTAGTATTTTATAACTAGTTTTAAGTTTATACCTCTGTTTTGTGTGCAATAAAAAGCATATTCATTCATTCATTCATTTATAATTTTAAATTGGGAGAGCCACGCTTCGGTGGCGATGGGCCGGCTTAACTGGAATGATACCGGCGGCTCCACTAAATATTAGTATAAAAAAAACAAAGTCGGTCATGGTGACTTGTTCATTTGTATGGGGAGTTGACAGATTTTCAAAAGCCGTAGAACAAACAAGAACATGTTTAGAACGGTTGGTAGAAGACGTCGTTAAAGAGATGTAAGTGTTTACAAAAACATCGTGTAGGGTACAGGTGGGATAGATACCGTAGTAGGATTTCTTTTTGTGCATGCAGAGTGAATGCCGCCCGGGCCGCTGGGAAACAACCAGGTAGTGTGGGGCTCTCCCCTGGATTGGGCCTTTGCTAATCAGAGGCCGTTCAATGGCATACCCACTAAACACTCTGCGACTTTTCCCGGCAAGTCCAGGCTCGGGGTGGGAAAGCGGGAAATAGGACGAACCTCATCGCCGTAGACCCACCCATGGATAGCGAGGCACGCCAGCACGGCTCCTATCAACGCCCGGGGCTAAAAGTCCCCGGGGCAGCTCCGGCAGCGGACCCATGACATCTTCCAAGATGGACGATGAGGGACAGTCCCAAGGGTTTTAGTCGGTAAACCCCCGCCTTCAGCGAGGGAATCCGACATAATGGTGCGTAATGCATTTCCCCAGGGTAGAAAAAGGCATCTATCCTAATACAGCATCTATCCCACCTTTACTAATGTATAATTTATCTTACCAAGTAAATGTGCCGGTATGGGCCCCTCTTTCGGGACAACATTTCCATACTGCCTCCGTAGGTAGAACCTGACCACTCCATGAAGAAGGGTGTATAGAGGCTTGATGTTATAGTACAGTTGTCTGCATTTCTGTCTCATGTTTGGCACTTCGAGATCATCACGCCATGATGCTCCTATGTCGTGGTATCCTGGGACATATGAAAGTAGGTAAAAGGGTATCAGCCTATATACTGAAGACCCGTTTTGTTCAGTGGTAGTGAATGCTGCGTCTGGGCTAAGGGTTGCGGGTTCGATCCCCGCACAGTACAAACATTTGTGTGCATGAACATGTTTGTTTGTATTGGTCTGGGTGTTTTCTATGTATTAAAAGTATGTATATACAAAAGAAAAGTATTATACGTATATATTTGTAATTCCACTGTTGGTTCTGATATCTGTAACACAGGTGCTTGAGCTACCTATCTCAGAGTCAGACCGATGTATGTGATGTAGTGAAAAATTTACACTGTCCCACTGCAGGGAAAAGGCTTCCATCATAGAAAATAAGTCATCGCTACTATGATTGGATTATGTTCAAGATAGGGATCAATGGAGGAACTTGGGGCAGGCTTTTGCAGTGAGACGCTAAAAAGGCTAACTAACAAAAGAAAAAAAGTAAGTGTCAGCCTATAAGTATACTGTACCACTGCAAGGCAAAGGCCTCAATCACCGAAGAAATCAAGTCATCGCTACTATGATGTAAGCCTAATCCTATTCATCACCACGCTTGCCTAATGCGGATTGGTGATCACAAACGCGAGCTATGTTCGAAATATTCGAAACATTATCTACTTTTTGCTTGACCTGGGAATCAGACCCCACGATCATGGCCTGGTACTTAAACCACTAGCCCAATGGGGCGTTTTTGAAAGAAGATTGTCAAAATTTGCGGGTGGATCTAAAAACGGCATCTCAGCAGGCCTTCAGGGTGAGGATGACAGACTCAATTATAGGTAATCAGTTGATTCTTTTGTGCCTGTCAACCTCATATTTGGATCTCACGGCCGCTTACCATCAGGCGGAGTGAGGTCATCTTGATTGTCCTCAATATAAAAACATGATATTTTGAGACTACTAGGTACTAGCGTCCTTTGAAAGGATGCTTGTGTGGGGTCACTCTCAAACGGAGATAGTTAAAGAAATGGAGTGTCAGAGGCTACTGTTTTTCTCCTTCTAACATGGGTGAATGAATATATATTTTTCTATATGTGATAGGTAGCAGACGAGCAGGCGGATCACCTGATGGTAAGCAATTGCCGCCGCTCATGGACACTTGCAACACCAGTGGAATTACAAGTGCGCTGCCAATCTTTTATCCTCTTCCCCCCCGGGTGGGCCTCCGGTAGCGAAACACAGCACAGGGGCTGCTTCACGCCGGTTTTCTGTGAGGCAGTGGTATCACTCTGCTCGAGTCGGCCCATTCATGCCGAAGCGTGGTTCTCCCATAGTTAGTTACCTTTCCTCCAGGCACCAATATTCTCCAATTCCACCAACTGCCTATACGGCTCCTTCATATCTCCGACCTTCTCCCGCCAAACCAGCCACAACCATTTCAGAACTTCTTCATTTTTCACTTTCCTCATCAGCTTCTCAAAATCTTCTTCTCCGTCCAAACATAAGCCGTCATTCAAATTACTTTTAGCAGCCATTTTGGAAGCGTAAGCCGCGCCATCTTGGATTCTCAGTAATTCGTTGACAGTTGACAGATACTTCAAGATGGCGGTTTCGGGTCTTTAAAATTTTCTTTCGACACATTGTGCTGGGTTGGGATGCATATTTTGTTATTTACGTATAGGGATTGTAGTTCATCGTAGAGAGATGTTAGGGCTCTGAAATGGAAAAGCAGGGTATAAGCCCAAAGAATATAAGTATTTTTTATAGCTACATTATGTCCTAGATTTTTAAGAATGGATCTCCTATAATACGCAATGGAGAGACGCCGGAGAGGATCCTATTGGCAAAAGTAGGCCGTTGGGGTGGAAAGGTCCTTGAGTGGAGGCCACGTGCAGGAGGCCGCAGCCGTGGCAGGCCTCCCACCAGGTGGACCGACGATTTGGTCAAGGTCGCGAGTCCCTTGGATGCGGGTGGCACAGGACCGATCTGTGTTGAGAACTTTGGGAGAGGCTATTGGCTGAAATGATGATAATGACATTTGAATTACAATACAACTTTTCGGTGAATTTTCAAAAGTCGTAGAACAAATGTTGCTCAGAATGGTAAGTATAAGACGTGGTTAAAGGGATGTAAAATGTTCACAGATACAGCCTCTATATGTTAGTATTTAGGGTCCAAATGTGTCGGGCAGTACCTAATATTCCATTCCGTGGCTGTTTCCGGGCTCAGCTATCGGACGCGTCCCCCGGTGGCGGATAGGGGAACGCCCCCCAGATATGGGGGGTACCGGCTTCGGCCGGCGCGGACCAAAACCGGCACACCGTAACCTCCTCATTGAGAGGAGGCCGGGGGCCCACTCACTGAGAGTGGGCTGCGAGGAAGAAAACCTCTCTAAAAAATCACTGAGAGTGGGCGGCAGCGGGAGCTTTGTCTTCCGTTGCTTTTGTCGCTTCTGAGCGATGGTGGACGGCTCGAAAGAGCCTTCCTTTGCGCGGCGGGCTCCGGGTCGCGAGTGGCGGCTCGGGGTTAGGGATCCAGTATGACTGGCCCCCGTCGGGCAAACTGCGCACACTGGCTGGCTGTGGTCATGTCTCGCGGGCAGTGCGGTGTGTGTAGGGGGCTTGCCTTAATTGGTCGGCCCGAGTGGAGACAACCACAATAAAAATCCCTAAAGGACCGGCGTTGGGGCGCCCTTCGGGGCCTTGCACGGCGTCGGTCGCCTTCGGGTGGCTGGGGGGATACCCAGCCTGCTAGTGGCCATCCCAGGGGGAACTCCCGACCCCCTGGTGTATCTGGGTTGCCGCAGTAATCCTGCTCTGCTGCGGTGGACGTGTACTTCAGAGACTACTCGTGGGACTTTTATGGCTTGCAAAACTAAAACCACAAAAACCCGGATTGATTCTCAAATAAACGACTTAATGGCTTTCTCTGATACGGACTCGGAAAATGCAAACGGATTGGTAGCTGACGAATTGGCAGTGGAGACGACGACCCAGACGGTCGACGCCACCACTATTGAACCGACCATGGAAATGGAGACGATCGTCCTGGACGATCCGAATGAACCGGAGCTCGAACTCGAGCAGGACGCGGATAACGCGCAAGACAGCGTGGTTATCCACAAGGCGGTGCCCTCCAAGGGCGTAAAGCAGGAGCTTATCAAAGCTACCGGCTCGAAGACCAGAAAGAAGACTCCCGGCGGAAGCTTGTTCTTCCGGCCGGATGATTTTGAGGTGTCGGACTCGACGCGGAGACGCTCAAGGGCTCCGACACCGACCTCTCGGCGATGAGTGACGCCTCCTCCAACACCCGGGAGGCGTATATGAAGACGCGGGCTTCTGCTCGTAAACGCGCGGCGACCGACGGGTCGAAGTCGGAGGGGTCTGGCTCCGACAAGAGCTCGAAGTCGGCCCGAAAGGTGAAAAAGCGCGCTGGGCCAGGACGCCCGGCAACCTCTGGCCAGTTCATCGCACTGGCCGAGTCAAGGAGGGCTGCGGCTGAGGCCTTGAAGGCCGAAGCGAAGGCTCAGGAAGAACTGGAGGTGCAAGAGCGGGAGCGCCAAACGCGCGAGTTCCGCGCCAAGCATGGTTATGGCGTCGCTCCCGTTCTAAATTACACGGAGATGTCGGTCGCGGACTTGGTCCAGACTGCAGAAGAGGATGCCTCTCAGATCCTGGGGGTGTCCCGTAAATCTAAAAATCTGCAGGGACCGATGCAAAAGGCCCTAAAGGATCGAACGCTGTCCCTGCTCGCAGTGACGGGGGAGATGGCCAAGCGCTCGGTGTCGGAAGAGACCGCTGCCCTCCAGGCGACAGTGCGTCGCTTGTCAGCAGAACTGGCGGCGGTCCGAGGCGAGCTGCAGGCTCTCCGCGAGGAACGGGCCCTGGCGACTGCCATGTCGCCGATGGCGAGTGAGGCTTTACTTTGCCCTCCTCCCCCTCTCCCAAAAGCGAAGACGACCCCGAAGGCGACAGCCCAAAAGGCTGCGCCTCAGGGTCATGATCTGGAGGCGCGCATAGCCGCCATCATAGAATCTCGGCTGCACGAGCAGACCCTTCAGGAGCGGAACTTTGTCCGCACCCTTTTCGAGGGTCTAGAGGGTCGGCTCCTCCCGGAGCCGAGAATCCGCCCTCCGCTCGCTGCAGACAAGCAGCGCGAAGCTGCGGTCGCTGGGGTAGCCTCTGCACCCACTCCTCTCCTTCCTCAGTCAAAGAAGGGCAAAGGAGTGGGAAAATCGTCGGCGAAAGCCACGATAGCGACGCTCCCCGGGACCGTAACTCGCGCCAGGAGCTTCGCCGCCGCTGCGGCGACAAATGCAACGCCCCGCGGGCCGGAGAATCAGTCCAACCGCCCGCAGCCCAGGGAACCTGTGGCCTCCACCTCCTGGGCGGAAGACCCCCTCCTGCCAGCCAGCACCCCTGCCAATGAGGGGTGGCAGACAGTCGGCAGGAGGCCCACCAAAGAGAAGAAGAAGGGGCCGACAGCGAAAGCAGCCGCTGCTACCCCAAATGCCCCTCCCGATCAGATCGGCCTGACAGGCGGCAAGAGGGCCAACAAGGGCGGGAGGAGGAAGAAGCCCTCCTCAGCCCCCTCGAATGCGGCCTTCTCCACTAAAAGGCTCGTGGCCCCAAGGTCGTCGGCCGTCGTTGTGACTCTGACGGCCGAAGCTGTGGAGAATGGTGAGACCTACGACAAGGTCCTCACCCGGGCCCGCCAGGCCATCGGTGACGCCGCTTCGTTAGGCATCGCCCGGCTCCGCTGCCGGCATACCGCCACGGGGGCTCGGAAATTTGAGCTCCCCGGCGCAGCAAGTGGTCCTGCCGCGGACGCCTTTGCAGCCAGGCTGCGCGAGGTAGTGGCGGATGTGGCGCACGTCAGGCGCCCGGTGCGATGCGCCACCCTCCTGGTGACCGAGCTAGATGACTCGATCACCAAGGAGGAGGTGGCGGCCAAGGCGGCGGAAGTCGGCGGCTGCGATGCAGCTGCCGTTAAGTGTGGAAAAGTTCGTCGCGGCCGCTGGGGCCTGGGCCAGGTCCGCCTACAGCTGCCCATTACGGCAGCCAAGGTGATCCTGAGGGCGGGTCGCCTGCTGGTAGGCTGGAGCTCGGCCGGTGTAAAAGCACTGGAGGAAGAACCCCTTCGGTGCTATAAGTGCCTATGCACCGGCCACACCGTGTCCTTGTGTCCCTCCGATGTTGTCCGCTCAAGCCTGTGTTACAGGTGCGGACAAGAGGGACACCAGGCCAAAGACTGCTCGGCGAAAGTGCCCTGCTGTGCCGTTTGTGCCGCTGCAGGCCGGCCAGCGGAGCACTCAATGAGGGGGAGGCGCTGCCGCCCTCCCCCCAAGAAGGGAAAGCAGCAGCCTGCCGCTGCCGCCACCACTGCCGCTGGGGCTCCCCCGGCGGCGCAGGCTGAGGAGGGTGCGATGTCCGAATGATGCCGCAGTTCGGACAACGCACCTTCCTCCAGGCGAACCTGAACCACTGCCGCTCGGCCCAGGACCTGCTATTCCAGCGAGTGGCCGAGTGGCAGTCGGACGTGGTGGTGGTCGCCGAGCCATACCACATCCCTGACGGATGGTTCGGCGACACAGACGGGGTGGCCGCCATTTTCAGTCGGCGTTCCTCCGCCTTCCCCCCCCTCTCATTCATGGAGAGGGGGTCTGGTTTTGTAGCCGCCGGTTGGGAAGAACTGGCCGTGGTGGCGGCCTATTTTTCACCCAACCGGCCCCTTGTCGAGTTCGAGGCCTTTTTGGTCACCCTGGGCGCAGTTTTGGGCCGTCTGGCACCGCGCCCAGTGATAGTTGCCGGGGACCTCAATGCGAAATCTACCGCATGAGGGAACCCGGCAACTAACCCGAGACCTCGGGCCTTACAAGAGTGGGCGGTGGCATGTAGCCTCACGCTCCTCAACAACGGCTCGACCCATACGTGCGTACGGCACAATGGCGGATCGGTGGTGGACATCACATTCGCCACCCCATCCATCGCCGTACGCACCGCCGGCTGGGAGGTGCGGCTTGAGGAGACCCTGTCCGACCACCGGTATATAAAGTTCCAGGTCGGGCGGGCGGCGGGGTCTGAAGTACCCCATAATAGGCCTTCTCCTTTCCCTCGTTGGGCTTTATCGAAGCTCAACAAGGAGAAGGCCAAGGAGGCGGCGTTTGTCCAGGACTGGTTCTTCCCAGTCCTGGACGAAAATGACGTGGACGCATTCGCGTCCACGCTCCGCACGTCGCTGACCGAGGTATGTGATGCGAGCATGCCTCGGTCACGCCGCCCGGGCCCGCGCCACTCGGTCTATTGGTGGTCGGCCGAGCTGGAGGAACTCTCGGCGGCTTGCCGGAGGGCGCGCAGGGCCCTGCAGCGGGCTAGCAGACGCCGCAGGAGGGACCCAGCTAACGAGGCTCTCCTCCTGCAGGCTTACAGGGAGTTGAGGGACTCTTTGAAGCATGCCGTTGGCCAGGCAAAGGACGCCGCCAGGGTCGAAATGCTAGAGGGTTTAGACCGGGATCCATGGGGGCGGCCATACAAGGCGGCCCGCAATAAGCTGCGCCCCATCGGTCCCCCGGTCACGGAGACCCTCCAGACGGAGCTCCTTGAGAGAGTAGTGCGGACGCTTTTTCCTGTCCGCACCGATTTCACCCCTCCAAGGATGCCCCCGCCAGTAGGGGTGGTCCCGGTGGTAAATGAGGCCCCACCCATCTCCACTGAGGAGTTCGGCGCGGCGGAGCTCCGTCTCCGCGCCAAAAAGACTGCCCCCGGCCCGGACGGGATCCCGGCCCGAGTTTTGGCCCTCTCGCTGAGCGAGCTGGAGGGCCGCGTTAGGGACCTCCTAGACCGTTGTCTGGCGGTCGGGAGGTTCCCTAAGCTGTGGAAGCAGGGCCTTTTGGTCCTGCTCCACAAAGAGGGCAGGCCGGCGGACTCGCCGTCGGCCTATAGGCCAATTGTGCTGCTGGATGAGGTTGGGAAGTTTTTTGAGAAGATTCTCGCTTCCCGCCTCATCCAGCACCTTGAAGAGACTGGGCCAAATCTATCGGCGGCCCAGTATGGCTTCAGGGCGGGCCGATCGACAATAGACGCCCTGAAGCTCCTCCAAAGGGAGTGTGAACAAGCCGCTTTGGAGGGGAAGGGAGTTGTTGCGGTGTCGATAGACATAAAAAACGCTTTCAACTCCCTCCCCCACGCCACGATTCTTGAGGCACTCAAGTTTTTCAGAGTGCCTCAATACCTCTCGGTCCTCATTGAGGATTACCTCAGGGATCGGGAGGTAGTATACGTGGACCGGTCAGGCCAAATGGTGCGCCGCACCGTAGAGACGGGGGTTCCGCAGGGGTCGGTTCTTGGACCACTCCTGTGGAACCTGGGGTACGACTGGGTCCTGCGCGGCCGTCTCCCCCAGGGCAGCAAAGTCATCTGCTATGCAGATGACACGCTCATTGCTGCCCGGGGGAAGACTTTTGACGGGCCGCGCGGCGCTGCAGCAAGAGCGTCGCGCGCCACGGACTCAGTCGTCGCAAGGGTGCGGCGCTTAGGCCTGGAGGTGGCCGTAGAGAAGACCGAGGCGATCTACTTCCCTCGGTCTTCCCACGAGAGGTTTCCCTCCGGCAAACACATTGTTATCGGAGGGACCCAGGTTGCGGTGAGGGCCGAGATGCGCTATCTGGCCTCACCCTGGACCCGCGGTGGCATTTTGGCCTGCACTTTAGCAGGATGTCACCGCGGCTCCTCAGGGCAGCAGATACATTGTCATGGCTGCTGCCCAACCTGGGCGGCCCAGGCTCCAGGTGCCGGCAACTATACGCCGGCATCCTACGAAGTATGGCGCTCTACGGAGCGCCAGTCTGGGCGGACTCCCCTAGCGAGAGGGGAAAACCTTCCCTTCTTGCGGGGGCCTCAGCGAGTGATGGCGCAGCGGGTCGCTCGGGCTTACCGAACGGTAAGCTTTGATGTGGCCTGCTTGCTCGCTGAGACCCCTCCATGGGAGTCGGACGCCGTTGTGCTCTCCGCCGTGTACGATTTCACGGCGGAGAAAAGGGCAGCAGGGGATCCCTTCTGCCCCGTCGAGCGGGAGGCCGTGCGGACGGAGGCCCGTCAGGTCCTCCGGGGGCGATGGTCTGAGCACCTCGCCCTTACCCGCTACGGCCGGAGAACGCTCGACGCGCTCGCCCCGGTCCTGGACCGGTGGCTGGAGCGTGCACACGGCGTTGTCTCCTTCCGGATGGTGCAGGTGATGACCGGGCATGGATGCTTCGGTTATTACCTGCACAAGATTGGCCGGGAGGAGACGCCTTCGTGCCACGCCTGCGGCGCTGTGGAGGACACGGCGCAGCACACCCTGGCGGTGTGTGCGTCGTGGGCCCCGCAGCGCTACGCACTGGTGGCGGAGGTCGGCCAGGACCTTTCTCTGGCCAGTATAGTGAGAGCTATACTGGCTAGCGATGAGGCCTGGAAGGCATTCGCCGCCTTCTGCGAGCAGGTGATGGTCGCGAAGGAGGCGGCGGAGCGCGAGCGAGAGGCAGACCCTCTTGCTCCCGCGCTCCGCAGGGCACGGAGGGGGAGGAGACGACGCCAATATGTGCGTCTCCTCCCTCTCCGAGGAGGGGGTCCGCCGGTGCGTGGGGCTGTAACCCCATCACCGGCATTGCACGGATCACCTCCTACGCCTGGAGGGGACGGCTCGATACTCTCTCGGCTGTCCCCTCTCCCTCCCCCGGACCCGGGGGAGGAAGCGCCTAGGCCCGCCGTGTAAGGCGGGCTGCCGTCCGGGGGAGGATCGTGGAGTAAGGTTCCGTACCACTGCCCCACGATCCTCTCCCACTTAAGGACGATGAGGGAGAGTCCCAGGAGTTTTAGTCGGTATACCCCCGCCTTCAGCGGGGGGGAGTCCGACATAACCCATCTGTTTACAGACGGATGGGTATGCGTAAGGCATTTCTCCTGGGTCACCAAAAAAAAAAAAAAAAAAAAAGTACCTGATATTCCATGTGTATTTACCACTGCTAAATTTTCTTTTGGCAAATAAACGTGGTCACCTTGCCCCGCTCAGGTAGGTATATCAGCTCCTGACTGTACCTTAGAATATTTAAATAACTCTCTACTAGGAATCTGGGGCCTACTCACTTAATTGATTCACGTCATAAGCTTCTTACGTTTAAATAAGCTTGCCTCCAGCAATCAAACGTTAGGCATAACATGAACCACCCTATTGCATTTTTTAATTTATGATCGAAGTTTCGAAGTAAATAAATCCCTTTAACCAAGTGTTCGGTGAACCATTCTGAACAATATATTATGTTCTATGACTTTTCAAAATTTGCATTAAAAAAAAATAAACTTTTATACAATGTTTTGGACGAATTTCGAAAAGTCGCATAACAAATATCGTTCAAAATGATTGCTAGAAGGCGTGGTTAATTGGATGTAAAAGTTACCCCCTCTATACTGTCCCACCGCAGGGTAAAGGCTACCATCGTTGAAATCAAGTCATCACTAGATGGGAATAGGCTTAATCACCACGCATGCGGATTGGTGATTATAAACCCGAGCAGAGTTTGACAAATTCGAAACCTAATTTTTGCTCAACCCGGGACCCCGAGATCACGGACCGGTACTTAAACCACCTAGACCAACGGGGGTATCAAAATTAAGATTAAAAGTAATGTAAAATCTATACTATATAATAAAGCTGAAGAGTTTGTTGTTTGTTTGTTTGTTTGTTTGAACGCGCTAATCTCCGAAACTACTGGTGCGATTTGATAATTCTTTTTTTGTTGGATAGTCCATTTATCGAGGAAGGCTATAGGCTATCAACATAATAATATTAAGGGGGTTGTAAGGGGTTAAAAGGGGGGTAAAAAGTTACTTTTCCACGCGGACGAAGTCGCGGGCGGCCGCTAGTTTGAAAATAAGTATATTGGATATCTGTAGTATTCACTAACTGTAGGTAACTGTCTGTCGGCTCCTGACCTGGACCCATCTACGCGCCAAACGTCACCCCTTGACAGATCTTTTACTTCTTTCTAATCTGTCATTAAAGGCTTAGGAGACGACAGCATACAGCCATACTTCCAACATCTACAGACACTACAGTATCCATGTTATTCCTAACGATCGCATCCGGAGGATTTTTTCTCTTATTAGTAAGACGGTATAATTTAATAGAGATGTTCTAAGTACACACTTTTATTGCAGAATCGAGCGTTTTATACAAGCGTACCTATACAAGGTGTATATCTATCTGCCACATAAACAGACTCTTTTTAACTTAATTTAATCATTTACTTGAGGTGGGCTGTAATTCCTTCACAAATTCACTGCTGAAAGATTGCTCTAATTGGTTTCAGGATTACGGAGAAAATTAAATTACGTTTTTCCTTGTAAAGTAGGACTTTGATCTTAAGTATCTTCGTAAATATCTAGGAAAGAAAATATGGAAAAAGAAACACAGTCAGTTTGATTCTCTTTTTGAACCAATATTCGTGTGATGAAAATCATCATATCACTCATCATCAGATCAAAGGCACAAAATAATTACACACAGAAAGTAGGCTGCCCACTAAGAGCTAAAAACTTGTTATGTAGATACCACTAAGAGCTAAAAAAGATGTCAAAGTGTCATCCCCATACATTATCACTCAATTTGACAGTTGCAATGTCAAAATGTAAGTATAGAAACTTCACATTTGCATCAGTCAATTTACTCCATATGATTAAAAATCAGAGTATAGGCACAAAATATAAAGGACACAGAAAGTAAATTGCCCACTAAGAGCTAAAAACATGATGTACACTCGCGAAAATCTGATTTTCATAGCTTTAACACACGAAATAAACATAGGCTTGCGGTCCCAAATCTAAGACTTCATAAAATTGGCAATTCATTTGTAGGATTGAGCATAAAAATGTTTAATAAGTTACCACAAAAACTTATTGACTTACCATTACATGAATTTAAAATTCATATTAAAAACTGCTTAATGCAGAAAGGCTACTATAATGTAGAAGATTATTTAAATGAAGTGGATTCCTGGACTTGTTAATTTCTATGCCTATTATTTTATATGTATAATTTGATTCCATAATTTTACTTTGACGATTATCTAAACGACAAAAGCATTGTTTATCATATTGTAACTGTAATCTTAATAATGTTTTTTTTTTATAATTATTAACAGAATGAAAATTGTAATGATTATAATTTGAAAAGAGTAACTATTACTGAGTTTCTTGCTGATTCTTCTCAGGTAGAAATCAACTTTCCGAATCAGCGGTAGCTTACATAGTATTTGACATTCATAAATGTTCTATAAGGACTTAAATTGAATAAAGAATATTTCTATTTCTATTTCTATTTCTATGTCATGTACTCACGCATACGCACTAACGGGGAAATACGTCTTTTCGACCACATTAATCCTAGCTTATGACATAAGATTGTCGAACTGTCGAGGTCTGTGGTAGAGGCCGCGCGCTTATGTACTCATGCCGGGCAACAACCCTAGCATGTCAACGAACTCTTCTAATTTCAAAATCAGGCTGAGTCTACCTTCTGTGTGTCATTATTTTGTGTCAAAGGCCTTCCTCATAGAAATCAAGTCATCGCTACTATGGGATTAGACTTAATCATCATGCTTGTCTAATACGGATTGGTCTCAAGCTTTATCCCTTCATTGTTTTAGATAGAGATGAAGATAGAAACGCCCCGTTGGTCTAGTGGTTTAAGCACCGGGCCGTGATCTCGGGGTCCCGGGTTCGAATCCCGGGTCGAGCAAAAATATGTTTCGAATTTTACGAACATAGCTCGGGTTTGTGATCACCAATCCGCATTAGGCAAGCGTGGTGATTAAGCCTAATCCCATCATAGTAGCGATGACTTGATTTCTATTATGGAGGCCTTTGCCCTGTAGTGGGATAGTATATAGGCTGATACTTTACTTACTTTCTATTCTTTCATTGTTTTAGATAGAGATGACCACACATCAGATTAATACAATATATCAAATCACCTCTATTTACTCGTATATTTGCACCAAACGCGATTTATACTAAAGTGAGAATCGATTGAATAGGTAAACATTAAAAAAAATATTTTTTATAAATAGGTACCTACGTTGATGTATGGCTATCTGTACCACTTAGTCGAATGAAAACGTCATTCGAAGATGTCCAGATGAACATCTTAAAGGCAAGATATTTATTTATCCTCACTTTTCATCAAACGCATTCAAGCCAAGCATTAGCCAAATAATGAATAAAAAACTCACTGAGCCTCCTTAAAAGTAAAAAGCGGTCCTCTGCACAATAAATAGGTCTGCCTCCGCTGAGCGCCGTTTAGCAACTGCCGGTTTTGCAGTGCTGCCAACTGCTCGCACGTTGTCCGTTGCCATAGCAACCACTTTTTCTGATAGTTGGCCGTAGTCAGTTGTAAGTCTTCATTTTCAGGTTCTATAGAGGAATCCCATGTGATTTTGGCTGCTATAGAGTTGAGTTCTATGTAATTTTGGTTGATTTTATCGAAGAGTTTGTTAATGTTGTTGTCACATAATGATATGTAGCAGTTGGTAAGACATGTCAGTAGTAACAATGGGAGTTTCATGTTGGCGGGCTTGGGTTTTCTCACTCCATCTGCAGGTAAAAAAGAAAATGGTATGATTTTATATAGTACTAGTGGCCCGCCCTCACTTCGCTTCGGGACCGTAATTCAGAAATTAACCAATAGATGGCGCTGTGTCCAATTACATGGCGCAAGCGTTTCGTGTTTTCGGTTTACCTATAAGCCTTGTCGTTGTCTATAGAAATTATCTCTTTATAAATAGTATGGATAAACTACCTACTTCTACCAATATGCCGGCGGGATATGTCTCTCTCATCCAGTTGCGTCAAAGGCTAACCGTTTTTTTTTACTTTTCATACAAATCACGCGATCGATATAGGATGGGAAGTTCAATTTTCGTCGTATTTCGACTAATATTTCTTGGAAAGGGTTGTACACTTACAGATTCTGAGTCGAGCTTAAAAAAATGGATAGTGATTAAAAATTCACCTAAGTGTTGTGTGCATTATTTATTTATTTATCTATCTGTCATGCTTAATCTAAACTTGTCCCTTATCAACGGACCAGAAAATCAATAAGATCCCGCCGGATCAAAACTGCACTGTCAGTTTGGATAAGCCGGACATTTTAACGAGAACATTATCTGATTACGATGTGGAGTGGGCCGATACGGATAAGAGCTGGGGGAGACAATCTCTGCTTTAAACTAGTACTTATCCGTGACTACGTCCGTAAAACTGGATTATATAAAGTCATCATGATTATAGGGCTTAACATTTTGTAGCAGATTCTTCAAACAACATCGCAGTGGGTATTGAATATTCGTCCAAATTTTTTTCTACTCCTCATACAAAATGAACAAGTCACGACCAATTATGAAAAGTTAATTTTTTTTATGCCAATTTCCAAAAGTCATAGAACAAAATGTTGTAGATAATGAGACGAAGACGCGGTTAAACGGATGTCAATGTTCACAGATACACCCTGTATACTCTGATTCATATTCATGTAATGTAAACTGACAGACGTCAATGATAAGTTTCTATGCATTTTGACATTTTGCATGTGTCAAATTGAGTGATAATGTATGGTGATGACACGTTGACATCTGTCAGTTTCCTTTACATGATTATGAATCAGAGTAAAGATAGAAATTAGTTCATTAATTTATTATTACTTATTTAAAAGTTTAACTGCACTAACTTCGTCGTGTAGGTGAACTGAGTGCCAAGAAGCATGCTCTACCAGTAAACCTTTGGGCCAATCAAAGGTGTGGCGAAAATTCTAATCAGTATTTATTAGTAAAGTAGGATCTCTATTCTTTACAAATTCGTACTTTAGTTTTTTCATGTACTAGCATAATCCAGGTAGTTTATTAAAAGCTTCTATTAATTAGAGCTTAAATCGTAATTTATCCGATAAGTTTGATAAAATTTATCAACTTCGTCGAAATAAGCTTCAGCTGAAGTACAGTCGATAATTTATTAAGTAATGGCTTTTTCTCTGAAAATGTGTCATTATTATCTTCTAAGTAGGTACATGATGTAGTACATGTTGTTAATTATGTAAAAAGCTGTGTCTGTAGTTGCATTAAAGATCTCAGAATAACTTGAGGCGAAAAAAAACAGTACCACACTGCAGGGCAAAGCCTCCGTCATAGAAATCAAGTTATCACTACTTACTTACTATGATGGGATTAGGCTTAATCACCACGCTTGCCTAATGCGGATTGGTGATCACAAACCAAAGTAAATAAACTAGGTACTACTAAGTAAGTAACTAAGCTAAGTTCATATGTTCAGAACATGTTTTTTGTTCGGTACTCAAAGCAAAAAGCGACGTATTCATTTTTAAAAGGTCGGCAACGTACTTGTTACTCCTCTGGTGTTGATGTTTCCATTTGCGACGGTAATCGCTTACCATCGGGTGATCCGTCTATTCATCTGCCCCCTATTTCATAAAAAAATACTAGAGCAAACGGGGCGTTCAATAATCCTACCTAAGTAAGTTATCCCATAAAAAAACAATCTATAAGAATGGGATGAAAATGGCCTGAACTACTTACTTCGTGGAAAAGATGGTAGGTCGTGCCGCTTTTTTGCTCGACTTGTGGCTGTAGTGTTGAAGTAGTTTTTTTTTTTAATTAATGTCCAATTTAAATAAAAAAGAATAATTTACAGCCTTAATTTACAAATCACCATAGGCCTTTAAATCTTTAACAGATAAGTCGCGTTGTGACTTTACAGCAGCGCACGTGGATAATTTAAATAAATTAACTTTTTACTTACCCCGTCGAATAAAAATAGTGTTTCCAATAAAAACAGGCCAGTGCACCGGACGCGCGCGCTTCAGGCTGGCGAGGGGGCGACTGTCGTAGACGCTACACGCCGACGCTGTAGCGTGGGCGACGCGATACAGACAGAGATGCGACACGCGAGAATAGAAGAAACGAGCCTATACCTTCCTAAAGGGCCGGCAACGCATCCGCACTCCTTCTGGTGAAGCTGATGTCCATGGGCGGCGGTGTTCACTTACCATCAGGTGACCCGCTTGCTCGTCTGCCTTCCTATACTATAAAAAAAATCTAAAGTATTAGAGTTATTCAATCAAGACTTTGTACGTTTAATTAGTCTATTATTGTTATCATATTCTGAGAATATGAACTATCTGGTACATCGGAAAGCAACTCTATGAGAGTTCAAAAAAAAACAGCGAAACACTTTGAGAAAAGGTAGGTAAGTAGTGCCCTACTTGCGCTTCGCTTGGATTGTCTTGGCGGGGGCACTGCCGTGCCCCTAGATATGTAAACCGAAAACCGAAGAGAGGGCGGTCCACTAGTAATATATAAAGCTAGGTCACTAGGTAATTCATTTTCACCGTGGGAGAGCCATGTTTCAACATGAATGGGTCGGATCAACTGGAGTGACAGCATGGTCTCACAGAACAGCGCTGAAAACAGGCCACTGCACCGGACGCGCGCGCTTCAGGCTGGCGAGGGTCGACTGTCGTAGACGCTACAGGCCGACGCTGTAGCGTGGGCGACGCGATACAGAGATGCGACACGCGTAGTTATATAAGTAATTATAGGAACAAAGTGTCATTCAAATAGCGCAAAACCTCTCAGGTGGTAGCTCAGCCTATGAAACTGAACATTTCACTATGGGACCAACACTGAAATCGAAAAAAAAAAATCGTTTCTTTAAACAAATAGGCTCGGTTGGCTGGTCGATTTGTATGAAGAAACGAAGGTTTTTCGCTATTCAAAAATAACACCTATCTACTATTTACAGAGAGGGTCATTGCATGCAAAAAAGGCCTAAAGACATTATATCTAGGGACGACTGTCAGTGGACGCTACAGGGCGACGCTGTAGCGTGAACGACCCGATATAATACGACACGCGTACTACCTATTTACAAAGAGGTTCATTAATTGCATTTACCGTAGGAAAGCCAAGCTTCAACATGAATGGGTCGGCTCAACTGGAGTGACAGCATGGTCTCACAGAACAGCGCTGAAAACATGCCGCTGCACCGGACGCGCGCGCTTCAGGCTGGCGAGGGTCGACTGTCGTAGACGCTACAGGCCGACGCTGTAGCGTGGGCGACGCGATACAGAGATACGACACGCGTAGACATAGAATATATCTACCTATCTATGCTATTAGTAAAGAGATAAACTCCGTAGACATCGACAAACCTTAATAAACAAAACCAAAAAGGTGAAACCTTAGCGCGTTGCAACCGACACTCAGCGCCATCTATTAGTAGACAGCGGAATCACTGACTCGAAACGAAGTGAGGGTAGGCAATACCTTTGTTTTGTGTGCAATAGAAAGCATATTCATTCATTCATTTACCACCTTTTTTTCTGGTTTCGCAGGGGGGTTGTTGCGGACTCAAGAAATGATCCAACTGCATACCTAATCACCAGGGGGCGGTCAGGTTATGTGGGACTTTCTCTGGTGGGCACTTCTCTAAACGAGAAGTCAGTCAGAGGCATATAGCTGGAGGCACGAAAGTATAGCGATGACCGTTATTTTGCGCACTTGTAAAAAAGAAGACTTTCTATGAAAATTGGTTTCTGCGCACTCAAGGTCTTAACTTCACTTTCTTTCGGCAGACTATACCCCGCTGCCCGTTCTCCCTCATCGACTACATTGGGGAAAGGTCTTGGTGGTACAGCCGAAGTCTCCCTCCACGACATTATCCTTCATTTCATTTGAACTCATCTCATCTCATCTCATCTCCACTCAACTCAACTCAACTCAACTCAGCTCAACTCAACTCAACTCAACTCAACTCATTTCATTTCATTTCATACAGTGCGATAGGCGTCAGTGGTTATACTCTCTCCACCACTGCAAGTTATAAGCAGGCCTGTCCCACTCCGCGTGTAGTATCAAACTTGCAAGTACATGCGGCGTCCCCTCCGGAGGGGCCAGTCAGTAGAAAATCACGAGCGAGCGGCGACGCATGCGCGACAGTTGCGTGCGATAGAAAGAGAACGCACTTCTAGGTATGAATAATTGTAGGTGTTGAACGCTGGGCGGCCGGAATTTCAACTTTATGTTATGGTAGCCTGAGCCTTTTTTTCTATAAACGGTTTTTAGAAGTGGGCATTCTGTACTTGTACTATTAAGTATTCTGTGTCATAAGTAATAAATAGCGCTGTACAATCTCCCACACTGCAACCTTACCCTAACTTAGGATAAGCCCGCGCGATTGCCCAGTCCATCTTAATTCGAGCGACAGATGGATACCGTCGGCAGCCTCGATGTTGATTCCTTAAATTAAAATGCGACGTCCATTTTCATTTGCAATTGTTTTTCTTTACGGGGGTAGAGATGTTGTTGTTGTTACTTTGTTCATACAAAGTATTGGATTGAGATGAAATAAATAACTACAGATTTTTTATCTACACTTCGGCTAGTTTTTGAAAAGAGGAACTTCAATTAAATTGGTCTGGTTTTTTTTATGTGACAGGTAGCAGGCGAGCAGGCGGATTACCTGATGGTAAGCAATTGCCGCCGCCCATGGACGCTTGCAATACCAGTGGAGTTACAAGTGCGCTGCCATCCATCCCTTCAACTATCTCCACTTAAAAAATCACATCAATCCGTCGCTCCGTTTTGCCATGAAAGGAAGACAAACATACAGATAGACAGACATTTTTTCCCATTTATAATTTTAAGTAGTATTAGTAAATTTTTGACGGCCTCGATGGCGCAGTGATTAAGATGTTCGCCCGAAACACGAAAGATCCCGGATTCGATTTTCCGTCAAGTCAATTAAGGAGTGAATTTTCTAAGTTTTCTTGGGTCTGAGTGTTTTGGGTTGACGCCTCCAGTTAATTATCGTCATCTGGTACTCATAGTACAGGGGTTGCCCTAGTTCGAGACCAGGTCGATTGGTGTGATTGTTATTTTCGCAAACCGTCTCCCTACCGGAAACTTTTCCTATACCCAGAGATGTGAATTATTTGAAATACAAATATTTCAAATGCAAATACAAAATGCAAAATACCCATTTTTATTTTATATTTGAAATACTTTTTTTCTAAATGTATTTTGTATTTTATTTGAAATACTCGTATGTGAATATTTAGTATTTATAAAATACAAAATAGTTTCGTTGCATTTTTAATTCATTTTTACAATTTTTCATTCTTAAATCCATGATTTCCTTATTTATGAACGCACTGACCGTAATCGTAGTGTTGTCATTGTCATTTGTCAACTAGAACAATACATAATGCCTCAGATTAAAAAAGTACATTGTACTTCATTGATCAAAGAATAATGCCAACATATGTTTGTTGAGGACTCTGATTCTTCAGCAGCCAGTGATAATGTTAATACAACCACAATAGATCTGGAAACACTACAATATTTAAAAGATGAAGACAATACCTTAGAATCCTTGAACAGGTATCCTACTGTAAAAAAACTCTTCCTTAAATATAATACCTGCTTACCGAGTTCTGCCCCTGTAGAACGACTATTTTCATTTGGTGGAATGGTTATGAGGCTGGACCGTTAAGGGCCCCCGTTTCATCC
>JABMDO010000299.1:0-52813 GCA_014851415.1 Cnaphalocrocis medinalis
TTTTATACGAGGAGCATTGACAAACGAGCAGATGGACCACCTGATGTTAAGCGATTGCCGCCGCCCATATACACTAGCAATGCCAGTAGAATCATAAATGCAACTGCCAACCTTTAACCCCCTTTCCCCCAATTAGGGCTCCGGTACTCACCACTAAACAAACAGCGCAGACTCTTCTTCATTCATGTCGAAGCGTGCCTCTCCCACGGTAATTTTGTAGTGTTGTGTGTTTTTACCGATCTGTGTGGATATCATAGGCCTTTGTCCAGCAGTGGACATCTATTGGCTGAAATTATGATGATGATTTCTCTAGAACATAATGTACTGACCCATTTATACATTTAAAGTCTTCAATATTTTTTTTAAACTTGTGCTTTATCCAAAAAAGAAGTACAATTTTTCCCAGACACGTTAAAAAAAAAGTTCACAGTAAACTGGGCAACATTGAAGAACTGAATCGTAGAATTTATAAAATTAATTATTTTACAGATAGGTTGTACTTAAATTAATGAATAATAATTATTCTGAGTTATTATTAATATTTTATCCATTTACATTTTTTGTTGATATTATAAAATATTTTTTAATATATATTTTTTTAATCATTTGTAATTTGCATCTGGCAGCACTGAGCAAACACTATAACGCATTAGCTATCCCTTAAAGGTTGGTGGAGGCAAACTTCCTAATTCATTATGTATTTAGACAGTGTAGCCAACCTAGTAGATTTTCCAATAAAACTGGTAGTTTTAAACCCCCATTTAGTGGCGTAAGTTTAAACTTATTTCACGTGTTCTTTTTGCAAATAAATTACTTTTATTTAGCAATCGAATTGTAAAACGAATTATATTAATGAAAAAAAAAAACGTAATTTTTTTTCTTTCAAAGAACAAACGCTTTATTTTTTGTAATTTCTGGTGGTTTTGAAATAAACCTAATACATGGTGGAAAGCTATTATCATTGTTGGCAACACTTTATTTAAAATAGACTTATGAACTTATAGAAGTGCCATTAAATACGTAGGTATTACTTTTAAGAGACTAACTGACACTTGATGAGGTTCGAGTACCCTCGAGCCGTCACCGTGCGCGAGATTAATTAAATCAATGAAAAAAAAAAGTACTTACTATAAAATTATACAGTATTTCTCTTGAAAATTTCCTCATACTCAAGGATATTATGTTTTGGATTTTCTCGTAACATGTCTTATTGTCTATGCTAAAATTCTGTTAAAATAAGAATAACGCCTCCATACGGGTAATTGACGACCCGTTTAGCGCAGTGGTTTGAACGCCGTTTGAGGTGTCACGGGTTCTATTCCCAATGTTTGTTGATGGAACAGATATTTATCTTGGCTCTGGGTCTTCAATGTTCCTGCTTTCTATAGTACAAAGAAACCTTAGTTTGGGACTAGTACAATCTTTCTGATGTTGTCTGAATTTATTTATTTAGTACCGCGCTATTTAAGACTTATTCTTTGAGATCTAACTTTCGTGATGGTCAAATCCAATATTTCTCCGAATCTGACACCTAACTTTGAAATTATACCGATTAAAGCTTTCCAATTATGTCTTTTTCATAAATAATATTACTTTAGATTAATAGTATGGACTCTCGAAAATGATTGAAAAACATTGATGGTTAAATAGACTATCGAAAGTAAGGATAGCAATATCGAACAAAATCCTACGGCCACAGTAATAACAATATCCTTCAAAATATACTGCCTCTAAACCCATAGTGCAGTAGCAAAGTGACTTTTAACTAACCCGAAGGTGCACAGAAACAAACTAACAAACCGGAACCAGAGTTAAGCAGTTTAATTGGCGCCTGCACTAACTGGATCAAACAGTTACCGCAGTTCGATATAATACTGCTGCGCCGAACTGACAACCCGCCATGTTGTCTTATAATAACTTAAGACTGGAGACACAAAATAGGAAGACAGATATAACGCTAAGTGCGCGTGCACCCGCGCTGTCAATGTGTGCGTGCGCCAAGCGACCTATGTAGGCTGTTACTGTAATGTTCTACATGTGGCCTATAACACCGCGCCGCGTCGCATACTGCGGGCGCCAGAGTGCCCGAGTGCGCGTGCACCCGCGCTGTCAATGTGTGCGTGCGCCAAGCGACCTATGTAGGCTGTTACTGTACTGTTCTACATGTGGCCTATAACACCGCGCCGCGTCGCATACTGCGGGCGCCAGAGTGCCCGAGTGCGCGTGCACCCGCGCTGTCAATGTGTGCGTGCGCCAAGCGACCTATGTAGGCTGTTACTGTACTGTTCTACATGTGGCCTATAACACCGCGCCGCGTCGCATACTGCGGGCGCCAGAGTGCCCGAGTGCGCGTGCACCCGCGCTGTCAATGTGTGCGTGCGCCAAGAACTCTTTAATATCAATGTTTCCTAAACATGCTCTTAATTTAGAAGATGAAGAAGAGCAGATCTGTCTCACGTCGAACCCACCTGTGATCGCTGTACTCATGTATGTGTGCGCAGCCTATTTAAAGCTCTTAAACCCACAAGAACGAGACGTGACGCTACAAAGGAAAGAGATAAAAAAGTACAAAGGCAATTCTAATAACTTCTTAAGACTTCATCTTGTTTCCCTTAAGGAATTTTTAATGGTGCGTGAAATTATACACGTGGATAATATTGTATTTATTTATTAAGATCACGGGATTAAATATAATACGCGTACATCTTTAGAACAAATTATTAATTATTAAATACAGACGCTATGGCGAGTACGTCGAACTTATTCTGACTAAACTTAAGCACTTGTGTTTTGTTATAAAAGTCAAAGCTAAACACAGCTACGATCATCAGATTGAAGGCTTCTTTCGCAAAAAAGAGACTTGATAAAATCGAGAAAACGAGTTGTTCGAAATAGGCAAAAAAAAACTTTTATTTGCAATTTGAATTATTTTTATTACTTTAACTGCAGGGTTATGTTTTTAACTAAGTTTTAGTTTGACTGCAGGGATATTTTATTTAAAAAAAGTATTTTTAGTGGTCTACCCTAAGTTAGTTTTTGTTAAATGCCTTAAAGAAAAGTCTTTTTCAAATGTTATTGATAAGATATTTTACAAAAAAAAAACTTGTTTTTTTGCAATTTGATGAACTTGGTTTATATTGAAGTTAAACTGCAGGTAATTTTATTTTAAAAAAGCTTATATTTTTTACCAACTTTTTTTTAAAGTATTTTTGTATGTTTTTTTTTGTTAATTTTAAGTTTAACTGAATTGTAACGTCCTTATAAATAGGCGTGTGCATATAAATAGGCTGGTTGCAGTGTTTGGAGGGCGGCGCATCCTGTCCGCTGAGATTTAGTGGTCTACCCCGAGTTAGTTTTTGTTAAATGCCTTAACAAAAAGTCTTTGTAACTGTTTTTTGATTTGATTATTTACAAAAAAAAACTTTTTTTGGTAAAATGTTTTTTTTTGTATTTATATTTAAGTTAAACTGCAGGGTAATTTTATTTGAAAAAAACTTTTATTACCAATTTTTTTTTAAGTTTCTTTTTGTATTTTTTTTTTAGTTAATTTTAAGTTAAACTGCAGTGTAACGTCCTAAGCTATCATGTATCAGGCGTGTGCATATAAATAGGCTGGCTGCGGTGTTTGGAGGGCGGCGCATCCTGTCCTCTGAGATTTAGCGGTCTACCCCGAGTTAGTTTTTGTTAAATGCCTTAATGTAAAGTCTTTTTTTGATTATATTTTTTCCAAAAAAAAACTTATTTTCATGTTGATGTATTTTATATTTAAGTTAAAGGACAGGGTCATTTTATTTGAAAAAATATTTTTTAACCACTTTTTTTTAAAGATTTTATTTTTTTTGTAGTTTTTTTTTTGTTCATTTTAAGTTTAACTGCAGTGTTAAGTCCTAAGCTATCATGTAACAGGCGTGTGCATATAAATAGGCTGGCTGCGGTGTTTGGAGGGCGGCGCATCCTGTCCGCCGAGATTTAGTGGTCTACCCTGAGTTAGCTTTTGTTAAATGGCGTGCATTTCGTTGCTTGCATAAAGAATTAAACTCTAGCTTTGCAACCAAAGGATAAAATTAAAACGTTAGTAGGGATGATCAATTTTAGAAAAACATCGATCGTAACGGTAACGATGTAAAATAATATTTTTTGAAAAAAAAGCAAAACCGACTTCAACACTACATAATAGGTACCATTGAATTTCTTTTTGTTTTTTTTTTTTTTTTTAAACCACTGAGTCTATTCTGATAAAATGTATATGGGGCCTTTGAATGACGGCCTACCAAACAAAAAAATAATCATAAAAATCCATTCATAATTTGGCGGAGAAATCGAGTAACATACATACAAAAAAAACTTTTTTTGGTAAAATGTTTTTTTTGTATTTATATTTAAGTTAAACTGCAGGGACATTTTATTTGAAAAAATATTTTACCATTTTTTTTTAAGTTTTTTTTTTTTGTTTTTTTTTATCATTTTATGTTTAACTGCAGTGTAAAGTCCTAAGCTATCATGTAACAGGCGTGTGCATATAAATAGGCTGGCTGCGGTGTTTGGAGGGCGGCGCATCCTGTCCGCCGAGATTTAGTGGTCTACCCTGAGTTAGCTTTTGTTAAATGGCGTGCATTTCGTTGCTTGCATAAAGAATTAAACTCTAGCTTTGTTGCCAGTGGATAAAATTGAAATGTTAGGGATGATCGATGTTAGAAAAATATCGTAACGGTAACGATGTATATTTTTTGAAAAAAAAGCAAAACCGACTTCAAGACTCCATCTTACTACTATTATAAAAGCGAAGTTTGTAAGGATGTATGGATGTTGGATGTTTGTTACTCTTTCACGTAAAACTACTGAATGGATTTGAATGAACTTTACCACAATATAGCTTATACATCAGAATAACACTAGGCTACAATTTTTGAGGTTTCTAATGTGAGGTCGTAAAACCTAAAGTCCACGCGAATGAAGTCGCGGGCAAAGCTAGTTATCATTTATATTGAAATTGTTTTTTTTTTTTTTTTTTAAACCACTGAGTCTATTCTGATAAAATGTATATGGGGCCTTTGAATGACGGCCTACCAAACAAAAAAATAATCATAAAAATCCATTGATAATTGGCGGAGAAATCGAGTAACATATACACAAAAAACATACGGGTCTATTTGAGAACCTTCCTAGTTTTTGATGTCGGTTAAAAAAAATAAAAATTGTTCTTTTTAATTGCGAATTTTGAAAAGTCTGTGAACAATTATTAGTTCAAAATGCTTGGTAGAAGACGTGGTTAAAGGGATGTAAATATTCACATATTTAAGTATTATATTTGTGTTTCCTCTGTTGTCTGATATCTGTAACACAAGTGCTTCAGTGAGAACCAGAGTCCCCGACATAGCCCACCGGATTAGCAAATTGAAGTGGCAGTGGGCTGGTCACATTAGCCGCAGAACTGACAATGGAGCCGTAAAGTCCTTGAGTGGAGACCGCGACTCGGTAAGCGTAGTGTTGGACGCCCTGCTACAAGATGGGATGACGACATTCGAAGGCTGGCTGGTGTGGGCTGGATGAGAGTGGCCGAACATCGGGAGCGGTGGCGTGCATTAGGGGAGACCTATTCCGGGAGTGGACGAGTGTGGGTTGCTTATGATGAAGTGCTTAAGCTACATTGTACGGAGTCAGGTCAACGTATGAAATGTTGTTGTGTTTTTTTTTTTTAATTTCATCAATCCTATTGCTCTCATACCACTCTGATAGTGTGAACTAGTGAGGAGTAGGAACTATTAATATTTCACCGATGTTTCCTCCAATCGGTTGGGCTTTTGCCATCTGTGGAGCATGTGCTGCGGACAGAGGTAGGCGTAGAGTCGATTGCGGTATACAATATTTTATTATACTTTAGTATTATACTGTCTCGTACGCCAATGGCTTGGGTTCTATCCCCACCTGGACAAACATACGTGTGATAAGCACTTGTATTTGTTCATTGTCTGGGCGTAATCTTCTATATACTATTTATAAAGGGATAACTTTTATAGTCAATGACGAGCGCATATACCTATATGTTAATGTATGTGATGTTGTCACAATTTTTTTTATATATGGAAACCAAAAACACGAAACGCTTGAGCTATGTAATCGACGCACAGCGCCATCCATTGGTTCATTTTTAACTACGGTTACGAAGCGAAGTGGGGTGGGTCATATATATATATTTGAGTATTATTTTGTGTTTCCTCTGTTTGATGTGCGTAAAACGAGTGCTTAAGGGCACACCGCGACGATTATAGTGCCGCCAATTGATTTGACTATATTAATCTTTACTGGATTCTGAGATATATATTTAAAAATCCAGCTATGAAAACATAAAGGAATGCATTAATAATTTTTGGTGCACATTTTGCTCGTCGGCCAAATTAACAAAAGTTTTTTTTATCTCTCCCAAATTCTTTCCAATGTCGGACATAATTATATTATAAATCGTCACACCATCATTTTCTGGGCCTTTCCCGTTGACGGTGTCCATCAAGGGCCGCAAAATCAAATCAAATCTTGAAAGGTGGTACACAAAGGTGGTATTAAATTAAATATCCGCAATAAAAAATTATATTAACATACCGACTCCACACCTCCAGAACAAACCCGTTGACTGTTTTAAAGGACAAAATAATAAATGTCCCTCGGATGCCTCTCTCATATCTCACGTCGTCTCAACACAACACTCCTTTTTTTACAGTCGGCTAAACAGACGGCACACCAAAATAGACCTTAAGATTAATGGGTTAAGGTACAACGTCGACGCTAATTAGGTCTAATGGATGGGCAGTGTTAATTTTAGTGTCAAAGTTGTGATAATATGGGAATGTATGAAGGTTGGAAATTAAGATAATTTGCTTTGACAAATCTAATGATTCAAGTTCATTATAGTACTTTTTTTTATAGTATAGGAATGCAAACGAGCAAGCGGGTCACCTGATGGTAAGTGAACACCGCCGCCCATGGACATCAGCTACACTAGAAGGAGTGCGGATGCGTTGCCGGCCTTTTAGGAAGGTATAGGCTCGTTTCTTGAAGATTGGATGTCGTACCGGTTCGGAAATACCGCTGCGGGAATACTTTAGTTAACAAAAAATTATTACTAACAAAAGTTGACGGCCTCAATGGCGCAGTGGTTAAGGTTCGCCCGAAATGCGAAAGGTCCCGGGTTTGAGTCCCGGTCAAATCAACTTAAAACCACTTTTTACACATTGGATGCTCATATTTAGTATAGTAAAGTCTCTACACGGTATAAGTTTACACCGTTAAGTATTAGTAATAATTTCTTGCACCAGAATAAAAGAAACTATCTATCTATTATAAAATTTTTTACTCGTTCCGCAAACCTCAGTCTTATGGAATAGTTTAGCTGCGGCAGTATTTCCTGACGGCTATGACTTAGGGACCTTCAAGAAACGAGCGTACTCCTTCTTAAAAGGCCGACAACGCATCAGCGTCCTCTCTGATCTCGCAGATGTTCATGGGCAGCGGCGATTACTTACCAGCAGGTGACCCGCTTGCTCGATTGCCGCCTCTAGTATAAAAAAAAAGTTGTATAATCTGTAACTGTGTGTAAAAAAAATTGTTTTTATTTGAAAATCAAGAAAAATTTCTAAAGACTGTTCATGGGCAGCGGGGATTACTTACCAGCAGGTGACCCGCTTGCTCGTTTGCCGCCTCTAGTATAAAAAAAAAGTTGTATAATCTGTAACTGTGTGTAAAAAAAAAGTTGTATAATCTGTAACTGTGTGTAAAAAAAAAGTTGTATAATCTGTAACTGTGTGTAAAAAAAATTGTTTTTATTTTGAAAATCAAGAAAAATTTCTAAAGACTGTTCATGGGCAGCGGCGATTACTTACCAGCAGGTGACCCGCTTGCTCGTTTGCCGCCTCTAGTATAAAAAAAAAAGTTGTATAATCTGTAACTGTGTGTAAAAAAAAAGTTGTATAATCTGTAACTGTGTGTAAAAAAAAAGTTGTATAATCTGTAACTGTGTGTAAAAAAAATTGTTTTTATTTTGAAAATCAAGAAAAATTTCTCAAAAATAGTTCAAAATGGCCGCGAATCCACATTAAGATAACCTAAGCGTTAATGCCTTAACGATGTACCTTTAATGGGACCCCATCTGATAAACTAACCCTTTATCTGGTAATTAGTGATGTGCTTATTAAACTATCGAGGTTTTATCGATTTATTTTGTTTGTTCTGGAGGTGAGTAAGAAATATGAAAGTATTTTTTTAATGGCGGCCAATCTATGGACACTGTCAACGAGGAAGTACCAGAAAAAGATGGTGCGACAAATGATATATTATTATGTCAGTCATTGGCAAGCACGGGCGTGGGTACGGACAGAAGTAGGGATCAATTGAGGAACTTGGGAGAGATACAAAAAAATATAATTGGTAGGTGGCAGACGAGCAGAAGAATCATATTCTGATGGTAAGCGATTGCCATCGCCCATAGACACCTGCAACACCAGTAGAGTCACAAGTGCGCTACCAATCTTTCAGCCCTTTTCCCACCAATTGAGGCTCCGTAACTCACTCACTCAACGAAACAAAGCGAAGCGAGTAAAAAAAAATGTTTAATTTCGACTCTAATCCATGGTACTTGGATTTAAATTCCGAAAATGCCAAATATCGCTCTTTTGCGATTGCAACCTTGATTGGCGGTGACACTTTTGACACGTTCACGCTTTCTCTACTTTAGGCTATTTATATCGATGTTTTACACTTGTAAATTATTATTACTTAATAATGTCGATAATATTTATTTCGATATCGATTTTTTCCCTTTGTAGGCCAACCCTAATCTCGAAATATAAATGAATTGTTACTGATTCTATTTGTATAAAGTTTTGTATTGAATGCCGAGTTTGACTAGTTTGTATGGTTTGTTTGTTTTGTTTATTGTATGGGTTTAATAAACCTTTAGAATTACAAAATTAGTAAGTATTTAGTATCTATACTATTTATAAAGAGATAACTTCTATAGACAACGACAAGGCTCATAGGTAAACCGAAAACACGAAACGCTTGCGCGATGCAATTGGACACAGCGCCATCTATTGGTTCATTTCTGAATTACGGTCCCGAAGCGAAGTGAGGGCGGGCCACTAGTAGATAAATAAATAGACACTCTTTAAAGAGATCGAAGATGGCGGCCTCGATGGCGCATTGGCTAAAGTGTTCGCCCGAAGCGCGAAAGGCCCCGGGTTCGATTCCCGGTCAAGTCAATTTAGGAAACAACATTTTTTAAGTTTTATTTTCCAAGTTAAAATTGTCGTCATAGAACAGGGGTTGACCTAGTTTGAGACTAGGTTGACGCATTTATTTTATTTATTTTCTGAATGTTTTCCTTTTTATTTGATGTTGAAGGTTCAAACATGAGTTTAGATCAAGGTAGTGTGTAAAATTTTGTATTACAACATTCGTGAATGCTATAAAAGTTCGATTTTCTGCCGCGCACCTCCTCATTGTGGAATCAACTTCCCGCGGCGGTATTTCCGAACCGGTACGACATTAAAATTTTCAAGAAACGAGCCTATACCTTCCTAAAAGGCCGGCAACGCATCCGCACTCCTTCTGGTGTAGCTGATGTCCATGGGCGGCGGTGTTCACTTACCATCAGATGACCCGCTTGCTCGTTTGCCTTCTTCATAAAAAAAGTCACATTTTTTTTTTATTCTACGACTGACAAGCATTTGACCTCTATCACACCTGATGACAATTTTCTCAATTCTACAAAGGGACCGTTCAATTATTACGTAAGCATCGATGGGGGGAGGGGGGTCTTGGCTCTGCTTACTTTTGATAAATTAAGGAGGAGAAAGTATATTTTATCGCCAATTTTTGCTGACAAGGGGGGGAGGGGGTTAAATTTCCCAAAAAATCTGCTTACGTAATACTTGAACGGCCCCAAATGAATCGCCAATTTTATTAGATAATTTTAGATAGTTTAAAACCAGACAGTGAATTAATAAGCCTTCATTAAGGTCGACTGATATCATTCATTCATTCGAAATATGACTAATCGAGATATTTTCGTACGGTTTATTTTGACATGTCATGTTACTAATTAGTTGATGACTGTGTCTGCAAATGGACAGTATTAGCAAATTTTCAATTGAAAAATATCAAACACCATGCTGTTATTTGACTAACTGCCGCACTCACAGACGGTAATCAAACCTTAATTGTCATGACGCCTATTTAGCGCGATGGTTTAAGCGCCGGTTGAGACGTAAGGGTCGTGAGTTCGATTTCCGCACCAACACAAATGTTTGTTGATGAAACAGATATTTGTGTTGGGTCTGGGTGTTTGTGGTTCCTTCGTTGTTTCTAGTTTCCTTGGCAAAAGGGAAAACCTTCGTTTGGGATTAGGACAAATGTATGTGATGTTGTCTCAATTTATTATTTTTATTATAAGACTATCCCCAATTAAGATAATGATCATTAAGGTTAAATGACGTCTCTGAGGGCAGCAGTAACCAACGCAAAGACTTTAGCAAGAACTTTGAAGTCCCGGGTCGAGCAAAAAGTATGTTTGTAGAAGCTTTCGAACATAGCTCGTGTTTGTGATCACCGCACCGCATTAGGCAAGCGTGGTGATTAAGCCTAATCCCATCATAGTAGCGATGACTTGATTTCTATTAAGGAGGCCTTTGCCCTGCAGTGGGACAGTTTGTTTTTAAACTTTCGCGTTGCATTATATAATTAATTGATATAAACGCGACTAAGCGCGATGAGATTTAAAATAAGTACATATAGCACTTACTGCTTGACGTTTCGACTGCGTTACAACAGCCGTGGTCACAAGCGACAAGTGGGTTCGCTTGTTAGCTTGTAAGTGCTATAATGTACTTATTTTAAATCTCGGTGCGTTTAGTCCCGTTTATATCAACAAAATGGGACAGTAGGTATATAGGCTGGTGATTTTCTTTATTGAAACATTTTTCGTTGGAAAACCTAACTAAAATGTGTAATCGAACGAAAAACATAAATAAACGCCGCAGACTGGAAAATGTTCAGTGGCTGGTAAAAATCTACCAAAGGATCACCTAACGTAGGGCTGCCACAAGGAGCGGTCAGATAATACCTCTATTTTATACTCTGGTTTTTAATCATGAGTAGTAAACTGACACATGAAAATGACAAGTTTCTATGCATTTTGACATTCTGGACATGTGTCATCCCCATACATTATTATCACTTATTATCATGTTTATTATCATGTCAAAATGCATAGAAACTTGTCATTTAACAACGTAACATTAACTTATTTAAATTATACTCTGGTTCATAAGAGCCAGAGTATAATTTAAATAAGTAAATGTTACGTTATTGTTTGATTCCAAATAAACATGTCTTCTTTGTTTTTTTCTATTTTATTACTTTCGACACAACTAAAAGCAAAAAGTCTTGCAATCCTGGGCGTTTTAGGCAGGGGTTTAATGTTCTACATAAAATTATCTCAAAAATATCCCACGACAGCATATGTATCTATTATAGACTATAGTTGACTTACAATAACACGTGAAACTATCCGAGCTACTAAGCTAAGGAGGAAACACTTGAACTGGAAGGGCATTCCATGTCTTGATGGTTCGGGGCAGAAACCATTCTATCGTCTATATCTATTTGTAAAGAGTTAAATAAATTCTTATAGAGGTATAGTCCGAGGCAAGAAAGTGTAGTTATGACCTTGAGTGCGCAGAAGCCAGTTTTGATAGAAAGTCTTATTTTTTACAAGTGCGCAAAATAACGGTCATCGCTATACTTTCGTGCCTCCAGCTATATATTCTATACTAGTGGCCTGCCCTCACCTCGTTTCGGAGAGATTAGTTTTAAGCTAAGCCAATAGATAGCTAGCGCTGTTCGTACATTACATAGCAAAAGTATTTCGGTTTAGTTACTTTATGATATAACCTTTTTCGTTGTCCTGGGAAGTTATCTCATATTTTTTACCCGACTACGGCAAAGCAAAAGGAGGGTTATGATTTTGACAGGCTATGTATGTAGTATGTATTTAATTAGGGATGAGTGAGAGTATTATAAACGAAAGGGTAATCTTTTTTAGGCGGGGCGTGAAACGGTATCTCAGCAGGCCTTCAGGGTGAGAGTGACAGACTCAATGGACACTTCGTCTGTTCTTTTGTGCCTGTCAATCTCATATTTGGATCTCACGGCCGCTTGCCATCAGGCGGAAACATCTTGATTTTCCTCAATATAAAAAAAAGACGATGAATACCCACTGTGCTACCGAGGGCAGTCAAGCGAAGTGCCAACCCTACACCACATTAAGATCTGTCACGGTTCGCGCCAAAACGTCCCGCCATTATTGACTTTTTTCTCGACGCTGAGAAATGGCCGAGGAATATGCCCTTGCAGCCACAAATGTTCTTGTAGCGTAATTAGCTTTCTTTGAAGTAGGTAGGTACTTCTGCTGGGGTGATTTGTAGTGTAGGATACTACGACGACTGGGTCATGACATAACTGAACGAATATAATTTTTAGTCTTTTAGATTTTCGCGTTGCATTATAATGTTTTTTTTTTTTTATGGTATAGGTAGCAGACGAGCAGGCGGATCACCTGATGGTAAGCAATTGCCGCCGCTCATGGACACTGCAACACCAGTGGAGTTACAAGTGCGCTGCCACCTTTTATCCCCTTCCCCCCGGGTGGGCCTCCGGTACCCTCACTCACTCGGCGAAACACAGCACAGGGGCTGCTTCACGCCGGTTTTCTGTGAGGCAGTGGTATCACTCCGGTTGAGCCGGCCCATTCATGCCGAAGCGTGGCTCTCCCACAGTTGTATGTAATGTAATGTAAATGTATGTAAACTATAAATTAATAAAACGGGAATAAATGCTTCCCGAAGTTCGCTTGTGACCACGGCTGCTGCAAAGTAGCCGAAACGTCAAGCAGTAAGTACATATAATGTACTTAAAAACAATGTCGAGTTAATTTCCGTTTTAATAATTTATAGTTTATGAAAATTATTAAATAATTAAAAATGCTACCCAAAGATACTATTCCACGCGGACGCCCATAGACACCTACAACACCAGTAGAGTCACAAGTGCGCTGCCAACCTTTAACAGCCTTTCCAGCCATTGCA
Source organism: Cnaphalocrocis medinalis (assembly GCA_014851415.1). Taxonomy (NCBI): domain Eukaryota; kingdom Metazoa; phylum Arthropoda; class Insecta; order Lepidoptera; family Crambidae; genus Cnaphalocrocis; species Cnaphalocrocis medinalis. The sequence continues at coordinate 13,137 of JABMDO010000299.1, forward strand.
ATTGGGCCTCCGGTGCCCTCACTTACTCGACGAAACACAGCGCAGACTACCAGTCTTCTGTGAGGCCGTGGTATCACTCCGGTTGACCCGGCCCATTCATGCCGAAGTGTGGCTCTCCCACGGTAAAGTCTATTAAGTAAGTAAATCGTCAGTTATTTTTGTATGACGAAGAAACTAATATCGAAGATGGATATTTTAATAGAACGTAAACTTTAACCTTTAACTAAAGTATGCAATAAAAGACACTACCAAAATAGCTTCAGCCAAAACATTAACACATTTAGAACTTTATTACACGGCATTAAGTTGTAAAATCGAATGATGAATGTCTCCCGCTAATGGGGGGGACGTCTAACGTTTATGGAAATAAGTTTAAAATAAATCCTTGGAGTTTAAAATGCAGTTTAACAGAACAGGAGTGGGGTGGAGTCGCTTAGAAAAAAATAAAAGTATCAACCTATAACTAACTGCTGTCCCACTGCAGGGCAAAGGCCTCCATCATAGAAATCAAGTCATCGCTACTATGATGAGATTAGGCTTAATCACCACGCTTGCCTAATGCGGTGCGGTGATCACAAACCTGAGGTATGTTCGAAAAATATGCTTTTATGTTTTTTGGAATTATGTTTGTGTTTCCTCTGTTGTCTGATATCTGTTACACAAGTGCTTAAAAGCTACTTAGTACGGAGTCAGGTCAACGTATGAGATTCTCCAAGAATTTAATTTTGATGCCCTTTAATATTATATTTATAGTGGTCCGCCCTCAATTAGTTTCGGGCCTTAATTTTGTTATTAGTTCCAATGTTTGCCAATAGATGGCGCTGGGCGCAGATTACATCGCGCAAGCGTTTCGTGTTTCACTCATGTATTCTATTTCTGTGCATTAAAGAATATTATTTATCTATAAGCCTTGAAGCGACACAGGACCGAGTGGTAGACCGGAGAACGTTGGGGGAGGCCTATGTCCAGCAGTGGACGTCTATTTGCTGAATGATGATGATGGTAAGTGGTTGTCTACAGAAGTCAACTCTTACTAAATGGCTAAGATTATTTCCCTATTACCTACTCCATGCCACTCCTGTCCCATTGATACATCATTTAAGGCGCGGCCCCATCGAATTTATGACAATCGCTCGTTTAGCTCGCTCAGCTCAGCTCAGCTTAAGGTAAATACCAACTTCAGCTTAATAACTTACCCTGATTTATATGAGGACTTTCCGAACAGATTAACTTAGTTTCAGGGTTCTATGGCGAAAAAATAAAATAACGAAACGGTAGCTTTGAGTATGTACAGACAGCTGCACATCAGGTTACTACAATCTGTCAATTTCTTCAATCGAACCTCACCTTTATGTCAAACGTGTTTGGTTCAATATCAACTGAGGAAATTTGACAGATTGTAGTAACCCGATGTGCGGCTGTCCGTACAGTCACACATCAAAGTATACAAAACTATCAAATTTCTTCAATGGATTATCATCTTACTGTCAAACACATTAGGTTGAATATCCATTGAGGAAAGTCAGGCTGTGGTAAACTGATGTGTGGCTGACTGTACAGTCACACATCAAAGTATACGAAACTAATCAATTTAGGTGATTAACTCCCAGGTTAAGGTCACTTCGAGGATGTACCAGCCACAAAAATAAAACAAAAAAGTAGCTAGGTACAAGACAGGTTTATTGGATAGCTAATTTGTTGATTTTCGCCTTATACCAATCCGAAAACCCACTTTGCATGTGCGATGAAAGTTAGCACAGTGACATCTGTTGGCAGTTTACTGAACTATTTCAACTTAGATCTATAGATCATTGCTGTCGCTTGCAAGTGTTCTTACATTAGGAAACAACATTTTCTAAGTTTTCTTGGGTCTGGGTGGTCTGGGTTGACGCCCCCAGTTAATTATCGTCACCTAGTACTCATAGTACAGGGGTTGCCTTAGTTTGGGACCAGGTTGATTGGTGCGATTGTCTGGCGCATTTTATTTTTTATTTTTTAACTGTCAATTTCTTCCATCGACTCTCATCTTACTGTCAAACACATTAGGTTACCACAACCTGTAAAATTTCCTCAATTGATATTCAACCTAATGTGTATGACAGTAAGATGAGATTAGATTAAAGAAATTTGACAGTTTTGTATACTTATGTGGCTGTACGAATATTTTATTACGAAAATTTTACACGGAACCCCATGTCAGCTTTTTTCAGGATTTCAGGGTGATTTATTTGTTTTTAAGTTGCTATTTCGGATACTTAAATCTGTTTTGTCTTGAATTATTATGATTTGAATCATTTTGATTGAGTAGAAAATTATATATAGAAGATAATAATTCGTGTTAATTAATCATGATCATATTAATTTGGACTTGAAATATATTATGCCTGAAATTTTGCACTTTTGTAAGACATGGACGGTCCAAAGAAAAGAATAGAAAAACAAAATTTATTCGGAGCAAATAACAACAGAAACTTAAAAGGAGTAAGTATCTATTCACCATGGGACAGACACGCATCCGCATGAGTGGGCCGGCTCGACCGGATTAATACCACGGCCTCATAGAAAACCGGCGTGAAGCAGCCCCTGTGCTGTGTTTCGTCGCATGAATGAGGGTACTATAGGCCTAAATGGGGGAAAGGGGGTTAAAGGTTGGCAGCCACATTGACAGCACACGTAACTTTCATTTTAGACTGGCCGAATGGCGCATTTGGTAGTGACCCTGCCTCATACGAAAGTGGGTTCGATTCCCACCCTGGACAAACATTCGTGTGATGAACGCTTGTGTTTGTTCAGTGAGTGTAATATATGGTGTTTAAGTTTTACATTTGTTTTTTTTTTTTATGTGATAGGTAGCAGACGAGCAGGCGGATCACCTGATGGTAAGCAATTGCCGCCGCTCATGGACACTTGCAACACCAGTGGAGTTACAAGTGCGCTGCCAACCTTTTATCCCGTTTCCCCCGGGTGGGCCTCCGGTACCCTCACTCACTTGGCGAAACACAGCACAGGGGCTGCTTCACGCCGGTTTTCTGTGAGGCAGTGGTATCACTCCGGTCGAGCCGGCCCATTGTGTTTCCTCTGTTGTCTGATATCTATAACACTTGTGCTTAAGTTACTTAGCACGGAGTTAGGGTAATATATGAGGTTTTCTGTGAGTTTATTATAAACTAGTGGCCCGTCCTCACTTCGCTTCGGGACTGTAATTCAGATATGAACCAATAGATGGCGTTGTGTCCAATTACATCGCGCAAGCGTTTCGTGGTTTCGGTTTACCTATAAGCCTTGTCGTTGTCTATTGAAGTTATCTTTTTATAAATAGTATCAATTTATTTATTTAAGACGTCGGTAAATACTTATATTCGCATAAATTTTGCGAATGTTCGTTACAGCACTAGTCTGTAACTCTGTACATGCAGACCGAAGCAAAAACTTATGATTTTTGTAAGCGCATAAAATTATTCATAAAACTATGTAAATATCTTATTTAAGTTAAACAGTATCTTTGTATTCATTTAATTTTCTAAAACTAACGGAGGAGGTTTACTTTTCATTATCATCTCAATTTGGAATCTCAGAAAATTCTCTATTTCTTTGAAAATACTGTTAAAAAGTCCCTTAACCAAAAAAATAGTTGTAATAATTAAACCTTCTTACAATCCTGGGTTTTTAGGCGGGGAGTGAAACGGCATCTCAGCAGGCCTTCAGGGTGAGAGTGACAGACTCAATAGGTACCTACTTAGTCTGTTCTTTTGTGCCTGTCGCGTTTCGAATCCGAGCATCAAATCAAATGTGCACATTTTCTACCATTAGCTAGCGGTGAGGAAAAACATCGCGAGAAAACCAGGTGGCCAGTTCTCGGTTTTCGCCTTCTATGTCGAGTCGACTTCACGGAACGCATAGACCAATAGAAGAACAAGATAAGGAATGTCGACTGTAATCTGTGTTCTCCTATTGGTTGTTCGTTTCATGAAGTCGATTTGAAATAGAAGGCGAAAACCGAGAATTGGCCTCCTGTACGTTTCGGAAAGTCCCTGAAACGTGTAATAATGATTCAGTTGGTCTGGTTCCCCTGTTAAAGGGTTGCAAAAGTCAGACAGTAGTCGCTTCATTGTAATTACCAGACTCCCCAAATCCTGAATCATGGTCTGAGCATACCCCGTGCTCCAAAGCGACAGTTATGGACGCAACTGGGAATTGCTCGCTAAGAGGATAGAAAAGAGGATAAAAAAACCATAATGTAAACAGAGGTAAAATTTTTCGCAAAATGTTAAATTAAAAACCAAGATACTGTAATTATGTGTACTGTTTTAAAAGCTAATAGTAATCCCCCCAAAGTTTACCCACAACTCAATGCCATAAAGGAAATTAAAAATAATATTTCCAAAAAAAACAAACTCCAAACAAGGCGTTCCACGTTCAAAATTGTTACTTCCTCCCTTCTAATAGCCGAAACGTGCCTCCACAGCATTCGAATATAGAACGTCTTAAATGGCGGGAGTTTTTCACAAATCCCGCGTTATCCCGCTCGCTGCTAGCGCCATCTGTCATCGAGTTTGACAGTTGACAGTGAAACGTTTTAAAAATAGAACGGGGATAGGATTGGATAGGGTCGATATTTTTTAAATTTCATTTTTATAGGAGCAAGACGTATGTTAACATAAGGCGTAGATTCGAATCCGATATGCAACTCTGGATTTTTTAAAACGTATGTGAGGGGTGAGGGAAGAATCGTGAGGAAACCGGCACGTTTTGGATAGTTTCTGAAACATTAACCCTTAACCATAAGTCAACGAAAAATTTATTGGTTTTCGCTCTTAAGTCACTCATGATAGATAAGGTTTTGGTTCAAAGTCAGGTGTGAACTATTTTACTGTCTTATTAAGGGTTAACTATGATTCAGTTGGTCTGCTTCCACTGATAAAGAGTTGAGAAGTTTAGGCGGCAATCAGCCCATTGTAATTAACCTTTAAATCTTGCATCATGGTCTAAGCGAACTCCGGGCTTCGAAACGACAGCTTTGGACGCAACCGTGTAACATACGCTGATGAAAATGAGCAGACACGTTTAAAAAGATGGTATTCATAAATTCTTCTATGAGATCCACCCACTTATCTAAGCAGACAAAAGAGTAAGAAACATCAAAAGCCAAAAACCGCCTAATCACCTCAGCGACTACTTATCTTCATCTCGTTTGCCTTTTGACATTATTAAAAAAAGAAAATGTCAGTGTCAACAAACTTTTTAAATTGGACGCGACAACAGGCGAAGACGTGACACGCGAGCGCCATCTGTCATCGCGAACGGTTCGGAATTTGAAAATAGAACGGGTTAAGGGGTGTCGAAAGTGGCTATTTGATAATAATGGCAGTTGACAGTTTTCGGGGATAGTTTTAAAAAGGCGTATTAACCAAAGTTTTAGATGGTGCAATGGAGATGGCGTTTCTGGTCGGCTTAATACAGGAAACTAGTAGTGTGACCGGGTATGCATAAGGAAACGTTGGTCCATTGCACCACGGACCAGCGGCATTCCCGAACAAAAAAAAAGGAAACTAGCATTGCTAAATTGACTCTGATCTGAGTGTGATGGAAGATTTAGTTTCAAAAGAAAAAGATGATACGATGCTAACGAGCAGATGGATCACCTGATGGTTTGCAGTTGCCATTTAAATTGAGCCTCCAGTACCCATACAAACATACCTTCATCCATCCATACTAGTATTTATAAATAGAAAAGTGTGTCTCTCTGTACAGACAGACAGCTGTATGTTTGTCTTTCTTTCACGGCAAAACGGAGCGATGAATTGACGTGATTTTTTAAGTGGAGATAGTTGTAGGGATGGACAGTATCATAGGCTACTTTTTGCCTCTTTCTAATCCCTCATTTTAGGGAAGTGGGGGGGGCGCGAGCGATGCCGCGGGAAAAAGCTAGTATTTTATATTTGTAATTTGATGTCTGATATCCGTAACACAAGTGCTTAAGCTTACTTAGTACGGAACTACGTCCATGTTAAGAGATGTTGTATGAATTTTTATTATTTATTTAAAATTGAGGAGCGTACCAAAAGGTCCTATTATTTATGTCATGTATATAAGTAACTGTAATTTTATTCAGCAATTCCTTTGCACTGCCTTACCCCATTGCCAACACACTATTTTCTTTCCTCTACCCAAAGGTTGTCTGGAAGCGATAAGACCGCCTTATTGTACTGCTTATTGCTATTTCACTCTTGTTTTTGTGCAATAAAGAATATCGATCTACCGATATAAAGAGCTAAAGTGTTTTTATTTATCTGGCAGGAGGCTCACCTGCCAACCCTAAAGAAGGCAGCGGGTCTTTAAGGCCCGAGAATAGATTCGGCCAAGACCGACCCGATGTTTGAAGGGTTGACTTATTAGCGGGTTTCACGTTCCGAATTTAAATTTGTTAACGATGTTGACGAGACGCCATCTTTTATTTGGCACTTACTTAAATGGCAGTCGTTTAGTCGTTACATAGAGTTGTTTAATTTAAAACTACGCTGGCTCAGCGATCCAAGGTGGGTCTTGGTATCTAAAGTCACAGTTCGCCATTTTGTTTGGTTTTTTATAGTATAGGAAGGCAAACGAGCAAGCGGGTCACCTGATGGTAAGTGAACACCGCCGCCCATGGACATCAGCTACTCCAGAAGGAATGCGGATGCGTTTTTTTTTTTATGTGTTAGGTAGCAGGCGAGCAGGCGGATCACCTGATGATAAGCATTTGCCGCCGCCCATGGACACTTGCAACACCAGTGGAGTTACAAGTGCGCTGCCGGTTGGTATTTAACCTATACTTGTTCATTACCTTTAACTAAATATAAGACGTTTCTACAACATCAGAAAAACATTCCGTCGATTCCATCCAACCATGAAAATACAGAGTGAACCGAAATTGTCCAATAAAATTAATTTAATGCCCCATTTCATTGCTGTAACCAATAGAAACACTACAGTAAACCATCTTCATCTTGTGTATGTAGGCTGTTACTGTACTGTTCTACATGTGGCCTATAACACCGCGCCGCGTCGCATACTGCGGGCGCCAGAGTGCCCGAGTGCGCGTGCACCCGCGCTGTCAATGTGTGCGTGCGCCAAGCGACCTATGTAGGCTGTTACTGTACTGTTCTACATGTGGCCTATAACACCGCGCCGCGTCGCATACTGCGGGCGCCAGAGTGCCCGATGTGCGCGTGCACCCGCGCTGTCAATGTGTGCGTGCGCCAAGCGACCTATGTAGGCTGTTACTGTACTGTTCTACATGTGGCCTATAACACCGCGCCGCGTCGCATACTGCGGGCGCCAGAGTGCCCGAGTGCGCGTGCACCCGCGCTGTCAATGTGTGCGTGCGCCAAGGACCTATGTAGGCTGTTACTGTACTGTCTACATGTGGCCTATAACACCGCGCCGCGTCGCATACTGCGGGCGCCAGAGTGCCCGAGTGCGCGTGCACCCGCGCTGTCAATGTGTGCGTGCGCCAAGCGACCTATGTAGGCTGTTACTGTACTGTTCTACATGTGGCCTATAACACCGCGCCGCGTCGCATACTGCGGGCGCCAGAGTGCCCGAGTGCGCGTGCACCCGCGCTGTCAATGTGTGCGTGCGCCAAGCGACCTATGTAGGCTGTTACTGTACTGTTCTACATGTGGCCTATAACACCGCGCCGCGTCGCATACTGCGGGCGCCAGAGTGCCCGAGTGGCGCGCTTGCACTCAAGCGACCTATGTAGACTTAGTGTCACTTGGATACTCGCTTCAATAGATTCGCGTGGCTCTATAAAGCTTTGTCTCTAAACGTGTGACTGTGCTGTCCTTTTCTTTACTGTTTATAGCTTAACCCTACGCATTTCGCTACATTCCCGACATACCAGGGTCTGAGTGACCCGCGAAATTCGTCGCCTAATTAGATAGATGATTGTGGTAACTGCGGGTTAGATTGTGGAAGATCTAGTAACTAATTTAGGTTTGTGAATCAAGTCTATGATATGAATAGTCTTATTCGAATATACATATTCGTGGAATATTAGAAGCGTGAAGCAGCGACTGCGCTGTGTTTCGACGAGTGAGTGAGGGTACCGGAGGCCCAACTTTTAGGTTGGCTGCGCACTTTGACCAGGGAAAATTGGGGGAAAAGGGGTTTATGTTCGCAACGCACTTGTGACTCTACTAGTGTTGCAGGTGTCTATGAGTGGCGGTAATCAGGCGATACGTCTGCTCGTCTGCCACCTATCACATAAAAAAGGGAGCCAACAACGAAACGAAATTCTCTTTTGTTTGGATGCGACAGTATTTTCATTCATTGACTGGCCGGATGGCGCATTTGATAGTGACCCTGCCTCATACGCCAAAGGTCGTGGGTTCGATCCCCAACCAGGACGAAACACTCCTGTGATGAACACTTGTGTTTGTTCAGTGTCTGGGTGTAATTTATGTATCCATACTAATATTATAAATGGGAAAGTGTGTCTGTCTGTCTGTATGTTTGTCTTTCTTTCACGGCAAAACGAAGCGACGAATTCACGTCATTTTTAAGTGGAGATAGTTAAAGGGATGGAGAGTAACATAGGCTACTTTTTGCCCCTTTCTAACCCCCCATTTTAGGTGAGTGGGGGGTGCGAGCAAAGTCGCGGGCAAAAGCTAGTTTTAGTATATTTATTTGTGTTTCCTCTGTTGTCTGATATCTGTAACACAAGTGCTTAAGCTACTTAGTACGGAGTCAGGTCAATGTATGAGATGTTGTGGGAATTTATTACCGAAAGATTTCGAGAACCTCAGAAAGAACATCTGGGGAGGTTAAAAGTTTACGAACTATGACAAAGCGTTTTTCTCGTTCACACCAAAGAAAAAAAACGAGAGAAAATTATACTAATATGGTTAAAGTACCACATGCATTTCTGTGAGACATTCTCAAGAGGAAAGCATTAGAAAATTAACTTTGTTGCTACAGAGTCAAGGTCGGTTTTAGGTTTATCTGATTTCAAGTCATTTAAAATGCATTATCACAACCATAGACCTATTAATGTAATAGACAGGGCGCTTTTGATCTTTGTCCCTAAAGTTAATGGATTTGATTCCCATTCTGGACAAAAATTTTTTCTTTGCTCTACCTAAAGGTCGTCTGGAAGAAATCGCTACGAGCGAAAAGACCGCCTTATTGTACTGTCTATTGTTGTTGTTTCACTCAAGTATGCTCCCGAATATGCAGAACTGACAACCGTTGGAGCCGTAAAGTCCTTGAGTGGAGACCGCGACTCGGTAAGCGTAGTGTTGGACGCCCTGCGACAAGATGGGATGATGACATTCGAAGGCTGGCTGGTGTGGGCTGGATGAGAGTGGCCGAAAATCGGGAGCGGTGGCGTGCATTAGGGGAGACCTATGTCCAGCGGTGGACGAGTGTGGGTTGCTGATGAATGATGCTAACCAGGACCATGCCTTATGCATACCTAAATCTGATCCATATTTTTTATGCTCAATACGCGACGGGGGGCTCGTCTAAATAGGCTCATCATTTTGTAACCTAAGCTATTTCAGAATTTATTCGACCTATATTCCCCCATTTAAAATGCCTAGGTTATTGGAAACAATAAATTAAAACGGAATAGTTTTGCCACTAAGTAAATCGCACACGCGAAACTACAATTAGTTATAATACTTAATAACTAACGTGAATTCTGAATAATAAGATTACGGGGACAAAAAGTTAATAAGTAGGGGTAATGGTGGTTTTAAATTGATTTTAGCAACTTTTGATACTATGTCTGACCTATAATGCTAAATAAGGTACATAAAAGGTTTGCCATTAGATTTAGTTAAATACTATTGACAAAAAGCTCTAAAAATACCACTAAATATTTAAAGCCTCTGAAAAAAACCATCCCTTAATTAGACCCTTTATCTGTCGATATGTTAGACACCATATTTTGAACCTTATGAGTTTGAGATAAGGTCCAAAACCAAAGAATTGTATTTAAACCTATTGCCCATTAAGTTCTTAACGGGGAAAACCCTAAAATTGGGAACCCTGGGCGGGGTTAAATCAGTTTTTCTCATAGGTCAGGGATAAATATATTTAAACTGCTCTATTCTAGACATATGTATCTCTATTTTTGACCGCAACGGATCAAAACGATAAAAATTACACCAAATAACACGTAATGATGTAAGAAATGTTCATGTGTAATAATAATAATAGTATCGAAGTGTTGAGTCCACCCCAGTACATACACCACACATCAAGTTACCACAACCTGTCAAATTTCCTCAATTGATATTCAACCTAATTCGTTTGACAGTAAGACGAGAGTCGATTGAAGAAATTTGTCAATTTTGTATTGTACTTTGGTGTATGGCTGTACCATATTTTTATGCCATGAAGACTGTGTGAGGAAATGTTATCCAAAACTATACGATCTAAGTTGAAACATGATAAGTAAAGTAAGTGTAATTTGTTAACTGCAATAAGATTTTCACAAAAAAAAAGAATTAAGAAAAATTTAGTACTTAAAACTGTTTTTTTTTTCCATCCAATCTATTTGTGTGGGTATCTATGGGGTCTTTTAAAAAAGGATATTGAAGTTTCTAACATTTTTTTTTCTAAACTGAATAATTTTGGCGCGAGAGACACTTCAAAAGTGGAAAACCTTTTACGGATCCCCATACTTAAAAGTAGTAACTTAAGCGATTTTTAATATTAAAAAAAAACTTACCATATGAAGAATAAACGGCCAAAGTCAACAGCAGCGCCACCTGCCCCACCAAACAACTCAGCCGGATCCGGAAAGCGCACAAAATGGCTGCCATCTTAACAAAATGGCGACTACGACAACTATACACTACACTACGCACTCGATATCACATAATCCTGGTATGTTGGGTGATTTTAGTTTGACTGAAGTCCTTTCATTTGTGAAGGTATTTTTTCGAAATCATTCGAGGGTTTCAGGATCTGAAACAAGAGAAAATAAATGTTAATTCATCTGTATATCTACACTATTTATACAGAGATAAGAGTGTTAAGTGAATACTTAACATCTCATAAACAAGGTGAATTTTTAAACACTATCCAAATTTTTAAGATCGACTCAGAATCTGTAAGTGTATTTAACTCTTTCCAAGAAACATTAGTCGAAATACGACAAAAAATTGTTAACTTCCACTAAGTATATCGAGCGTGATCAGTCTGTTTGACTGAAAAGTAAAAAAAAGACATGTACAGACAGCCACACATCAGGTTACCACAAGCTGTCAAATTTCCTCAATTGATATTCAACCTAATTTGTTTGACAATAAGATGAGAGTCGATTGAAGAAATTAGACAGTTTTGTACATACTTTGATGTGTGGCTGTTCTGTACGTACTTTTCTAGGAGAAAGCTGTTCACTTACAGATTCTAAGTCAATCTTAAAATTTTGGATAGTGTTTAAAAATTCACCTTGTATTGAGCTGACTCTGTACTAAGTAGCTTAAGCACACTACAAGACGGTTTAGCCCAATTTCTCAGCGTAGACAAACAACATTGTTTATGCGATAAATAAAACACGAATTATACCGTTCAAGTAACATTATCTACCAAAATACAAGCTAATATATCTAACACATTAGATTAATCATAATCTGTCACCCTCCCCCGAATCACAATCCTTTGTCAAACAAAATGGCGATACAAGATGGCGGCCAAAATGGAGCTAGAAAAATACTCTTCTCCTGTATTTGTTCTTCACAGGAATAATTAATTAGCCCCGTGATGGAACCAAAACAGAGTGCAGTCTTCTGCATTAGAGGGCAATAGTCTGGGGGACAGGGGACAGGGAATCCATACTAATATTATGAACACTTGTGTTTGTTCAGTGTCTGGGTGTTATGTACGTATTTAAGTATTATATTTGTGTTTCCTCTGTTGTCTGATATCTGTAACACAAGTGCATAAGCTACTTAGCACGGAGTCAGGTCAATGTATGAGATGTTGTGTGAATTTATTACCGAAAGATTTCGAGAACCTCAGAAAGAACATCTGGGGAGGTTAAAAGTTTACGAACTATGACAAAGCGTTTTTCTCGTTCACACCAAAGAAAAAAAACGAGAGAAAATTATACTAATACGGTTAAAGTACCACATGCATTTCTGTGAGACATTCTCAAGAGGAAAGCATTAGAAAATTAACTTTGTTGCTACAGAGTCAAGGTCGGTTTTAGGTTTATCTGATTTCAAGTCATTTAAAATGCATTATCACAACCATAGACCTATTAATGTAATAGACAGGCGCTTTTGATCTTTGTCCCAAAGTTAATGGATTTGATTCCCATTCTGGACAAACATTTTTTTCTTTGCTCTAAGTACCTTAAGTCCGCCTTATTCTGTTTATTGTGGTTGTTTCACTCAAGTAATGCTTCCGATTATGAAGAACTGACAACCGTTGGAGCCGTCAAGTCCTTGAGTGGAGATCGCGACTCGGTAAGCGTAGTGTTGGACGCCCTGCGACAATATGGGATGACGACATTCGAAGTCTGGCTGGTGTAGGCTGGATGAGAGTGGCCGAAAATCGGGAGCGATGGCGTGCATTAGGGGAGACCTATGTCCAGCAGTGGACGAGTGTGGGTTGCTGATGAATGATGCTCCCGAATTGCAACCAGGACCTTGCCTTATGCATATCTAACCTGACCATATTTTTTTATGCTTAATACGCGACTGGGTCTCGTCTTACTAGGCTCATCATTTTGTAACCTAAGCTATTTCAGAATTTATTCGACCTATATTCCCCCATTTAAAATGCCTAGGTTATTGGAAACAATAAATTAAAACGGAATAGTTTTGCTACTAAGTAATTCGCACACGCGAAACTACAATTAGTTATAATACTTAATAACTAACGTGAATTCTGAATAATAAGATTACGGGGACAAAAAGTTAATAAGTAGGGGTAATGGTGGTTTTAAATTGATTTTAGCAACTTTTGGTACTATGTCTGACCTATAATGCTAATTAAGGTACATACAAGGTTTGCCATTAGATTTGGTTAAATACTATTGTTGACAAAAAGCTCTAAAAATACCACAAAATATTTAAAGCCTCTGAAAAAAAAACCAACCCCTAATTTGACCCTTTATCTGTCCATATGTTACACACCATTATTTTGAACCTTATGATAAGGTCCAAAACCAATGAATTGTATTTAAACCTATTGCCCATTAAGTTAAGTTAATGGGGAAAACCATAAAATTGGGAACCCTGGGCGGGGTTAAATCAGTTTTTCTCATAGGTCAGGGATAAATATATTTAAACTGCTCTATTCTAGACATATGTATCTCTATTTTTGACCGCAACGGATCAAACCGATAAAAATTACACCAAATAACACGTAATGATGTAAGAAATGTTCATGTGTAATAATAATAATAGTATCGAAGTGTTGAGTCCACCCCAGTACATGCACCACACATCAAGTTACCACAACCTGTCGAATTTCCTCAATTGATATTCAACCTAATTCGTTTGACAGTAAGACGAGAGTCGATTGAAGTACTTTTGTGCGTGACTGAACCTATACAGCCAGCCACACATCAAAGTATACAAAACTGTCAAATTTCTTCAATTGAATCTCATCTTACTGTCAAACACATAAGATTGAATATCAATTGAGGGAACTTGACAGGTTGTGGTAACCTGATGTGTGGCTATCTGTACCAAAAAGACTGAGGAAATGTTGAAACATGGTAAGTAGATGTAATTGAGATATACTTCAAAAGTGGAAAAACTTTTGCGAACTAGTAACTTTAGCGATTTTTAAAATTAAGAAAAAAACAGTAAAAAAAACTTACCATATGAAGAATAAACGGCCAAAGTCAACAGCAGCGCCACCTGCCCCACCAAACAACTCAGCCGAATCCGGAAAGCGCACAAAATGGCTGCCATCTTAACAAAATGGCGACTACGACAACTATACACTACACTACGCACTCGATATCACATAATCCTGGTATGTTGGGTGATTTTAGTTTGACTGAAGTCCTTTCATTTGTGAAGGATTTTTTTTGAAATCATTCGAGGGTTTCAGGATCTGAAACAAGAGAAAATAAATGTTAATTCATCTGTATATCTACACTAAGTATACAGAGATAAGAGTGTTATGTGAATTCATACTTAACATCTCATTAACAAGGTAAATTTTTAAACACTATCCAAATTTTTAAGATCGACTCAGAATCTGTAAGTGTATTTAACTCTCACCAAGAAACATTAGTCGAAATACGACAAAAATTGTTAACTTCCCACTAAGTATATCGAGCGTGATCAGTCTGGTTTGACTGAAAAGTAAAAAAAAAGACATGTACAGACAGCCACACATCAGGTTACCACAAGCTGTCAAATTTCCTCAATTGATATTCAACCTAATTTGTTTGACAGTAAGATGAGAGTCGATTGAAGAAATTTGACAGTTTTGTATACTTTGATGTGTAGCTTTACGTACTTAATTCGACCCATGTTTCTAGGAGAAAGCTGTTCACTTACAGATTTTAAGTCAATCTTAAAATTATGGATAGTGTTTAAAAATTCACCTTGTATTGAGCTGACTCTGTACTAAGTAGCTTAAGCATTGTAGTGTTTAGCCCAATTTCTCAGCGTAGACAAACAACATTGTTTATGCGATAAATAAAACACGAATTATACTGTTCAAGTAACATTATCTACCAAAATACAAGCTTATATATCTAACACATTAGATTAATCATAATCTATCACCCTCCCCCGAATCACAATCCTTTGTCAAACAAAATGGCGATACAAGATGGCGGCCAAAATGGAGCTAGAAAAATACTCTTCTCCTGTATTTGTTCTTCACAGGAATAATTAATTAGCCCCGTGATGGAACCAAAACAGAGTGCAGTCTTCTGCATTAGAGGGCAATAGTCTGGGGGACAGGGGACAGGGAATCCATACTAATATTATAAATGGGAAAGTGTGTCTGTCTGCATTTTTGTCTTTCTTTCACGGCAAAACGGGGCGACGAATTGACGTGATTTTTAAAGTGGAGATAGTTAAAGGGGCGAAGAGTAACATAGGCTACTTTTTGCCCCTTTCTAACCTCCCATTTTAAGGAAGTGGGGGGCGCGGGCAAAATCTAAAATGTATATCCATTATGATTCTTTTTTGTTTTCCTAGGGGAAAACTCATGGCTTTCACTTTGTCACATGTGGGGGACAACGTGTTGTGTGGGACTCTAACCCTAACAAAAACCCCTGGGGTGTCCATCTCAGCGCAATCGCGGTCGCATACCCCACAACTGAGACAGGACCGTACCGCTAATCGCGCTCGCCACTTTACGCCAATTATTTGGCGTAATGCAGCTCTCATAATTGCACGGCCTACCCACCTAGTAGCGGAGTCGTGACACTGAGCAATCCACTCCTCAGTAGTGGGTATGCTCACGTACTGCGAAGGCTCAATTAGTCGTCTTTTACGACGGTACCCAAAGTTCATGTGTTTCCTCCTTCTTACAATCCTGGGTTTTTAGGCGGAGCGTGAAACGGCATCTCAGCAGGCCTTCAGGGTGAGAGTGACAGACTCAACAGACACTTTGTTTGTTCTTTTGTGCCTGTCAATCTCATATATGGATCTCACGGCCGCTTACCATCAGGCGAAGTGAGGTCATTTTGACTGTCCTCGATATATTAAAAATAAGTTTGTAATAAATTGCTACAAGCGATAGGACCGTCTTATTGTACAGTTAATTGTTGTTGTTTCACTCTTCTATTATTCTTTCTGTGCAATAAATAATTTCTAGGTACTTATCTAAGAATCTACCTAACCTTCACCCCTGTCCCTTAGACTACTTGTCATTAGCAAACCTTTTACACAGCACAACGGGATTGTAACCTGATATCATAAGAATACGGTTTATTATAGGATAATGTGGCAACCCCACACACCCACACACGACATTAAGCCTTAACTCCATATGTGTAAGGTCTAAAATCGAATAATAAATATATTGAAAAGAAATCTTGATACTTTGTGATTTTAGTAATGTCTCCTGTTAAGTGTAATAGCTCTTAAGTCGATGGGACAGGATTGAAATTCCTTTGCAAAATGGTTGAAGAAATATACCTGATTTCAAGTGATTTCAGGTATTTAATGTCACGTCAGAATGGTTCTTATTTGCTATTAAATAGAGTTCTGAAGAGAATACAGTCTTCCAATACTTATTGATTTATAATTATGGCAGACGGATCACATGACAGTAGGCGGCCGAAACACCTTTGGCGTCTCAACTGCGCTGCCAAACTTTTAACCCCCTTTACACTCTTCATACAACCTTCTATGGAGCTGAAAGACGGATTTACTTTTCTATTTTGTTGGGCAAATCGGAAAGTTTTCATGGTTGAATAAAATACTTGATTAAAAGACGACCACATAAAGGTCATGTTACGTAAAAAGTATTGAAATAAAACTGATTATTTTTTACTTTAATAAAATCGCAAAATAGGCACGTTTGTATGAGAAATATGCTATAGGCGGGTAGATGTGCCCCTGAGTGTATTTATTTGTTTATTTGACAGTCGTAAAACGCAACAACAGTGTTTATGGTAGCAATAAGTAGCATATAACTTATGTGGAACTTATCCGTACCTATATATATATAGTGAAACCAACCCAATTTTTTTTTATATAATATTAGGTTAAGTTTCCAAACTAACTAGAATTAAAGTAAATTACCTATCTTGTAATAAAAGACAAACAGTACGCAGCTAAAAAGACAAAGGCAGAGACGAATTAAAAAAAACCGGCCAAGTGCGAGTCGGGCTCGCGCACAAAGGGTTCCGTAGCAGCAAATATAATAAACTTAACCAAAATTACAGTTAAATCAACCTATCTCAAAAACTATAAGAGATACTTTGATCAAACCAAAATCGTTGAAAGAGTTAATTAGCATGCATCACCTCTATTTTTTTTAGAATTTTATACCCCGTAGTTATAAAAATAGAGGGGGGGGGACATACTTTTTACGACTTTGAGAGCTGATATCTCAAAAAACCGTTCACTTTAAGAAAAATGTTCTTTAGAAAACTTTATATCATTTTAAAAGACCTTTCCATTGATACCCCACACGGGTATGTACATCGAAAAAAAAAATTTCATCCCTCAGTTACATGTATGGGGGGCCCCACCCCCAATTCTTTTTTTTACTATTTAGTGTCATATTTTTGTAGCGGTTCATACAACACATATTCCCATCAAATTTCATCACTGTAGTACTTATAGTTTCCGAGTAAATCGGCTGTGACAGACGGACAGACGGACAGACGGACATGACGAAACTATAAGGGTTCCGTTTTGCCATTTTGGCTACGGAACCCTAAAAAGGGAAAAAAACAACATGGCGCCCACGATGAAAGGGGCCGCGAAAGCGCGGGAAGAGAAAATAAAATAAAACAAAATGGTGGACAGAATAAATCATTTAGCTTACGCAGTGTTCTTGTTTGATCTTTGTTAAAGATCGAGGTTTTGGAGGTTAAAAATTGAGAGATAAGATAAATTGTCTCACTCTATCACTTGAGTTGTAACTATAAACTTTATCGCGTATTAGATGTCGTGGGAGAGCCACGCTTCGGCATGAATGGGCCGGCTTGACCGGAGTGATACCACGGCTTCACAGAAGACTGCGTGAAGCAGCGCCTGCGCTGTGTTTCGTCGAGTGAGTGAGGGTTCGGGAGGTCCAATTGGGGTAAAGGGGAATAAAAGGTTGGCAGCGCACTTGCGACTCTACTGGTGTTGCAGGTGTCTATGGTCGATGGCCATCGCTTACCATGTGATCCCTCTGCTGCTGTAAGTATAGACACAGGTCCCTCCACCAGCCCATGGTCCTTCCTACCGTCTCGGCATACGGACCGAATCTTGGGAGACGCTCACCAGGTACTTGCTAAGGGCTCTTTCCCCGGTGCGTTTCTTCACTCCCTACAAAGTCTGTGTCTTTAGCCCATCTCAATGTCACTTCTCTCCAAATGGGGCGTGAAACACCACAGCACAAGCGACTCGCGCTCGGGCAGTTCCACATCAATCGAACTCCTTTCTGATGCTGTAAGTATAATCTGCTGTTAATATAATCTGAGTCTAATTACCTAGGAATCTAACCTAGCTTTAACTTCATGGTACCTACCTACTTAAACCACTAAGCCAAAGGGTCTTTTTTTTTAATGTGATAGGTAGCAGACGAGCAGGCGGATCACCTGACGGTAAGCAATGCTGCCGCTCATGGACACCTGCAACACCAGTAGAGTTACAAGTGCGCTGCCAACCTTTTATCCCTTTCCCCCCGGGTGGGCCTCCGGTACCCTCACTCACTCGGCGAAACACAGCACAGGGGCTGCTTCACGCCGGTTTTCTGTGAGGCAGTGGTATCACTCCGGTCGAGCCGGCCCATTCATGCCGAAGCTTGGCTCTCCTACAGTTAAATTCATGGTCGATGTTAGTATAATCTAAGTCTAGGCTAGATTCCTATCTAGCCTAGCTTCAACTTCATGGTACCTACCTACTTAAACCACTAAGCCAAAGGGTCGTTTGCCACCTACCCCGCTTAAAACCCGTTGCCCAAAGATGAAAGCTTCCGACAGTCCGCCATCTTCCCAGAAACCCATGTTTACGTTCAGGCCGGCACATCAAAGGGTTCTAAACGTATACGCTTTTCGAGAAACCAGTTAGTATTGGTTGGATTTAAACTAAATAAACAAACTTTGCTTCGACTATTTTAACGTACATATTTTTTTAATACTAGAGGCGGCAAACGAGCAAGCGGGTCACCTGCTGGTAAGTAATCACCGCTGCCCATGAACATCTGCGAGATCAGAGAGGTCGCTGATGCGTTGCCGGCCTTTTAAGAAGGAGTACGCTCGTTTCTTGAAGGTCCCTAAGTCATAGACATATATCTATACTGTACACTATTTATAAATTATATAGGTAGGACATCGACACATATGCGATATCTATACAATTAAATAATATTGTCAAATCCTAACTTCCTAACTAATATTATAAATGCGAAAGTAACTCTGTCTGTCTGTTACTCTTTCACGCCAAAACTACTGAACGTATTTAAATCCGTTCAGTAGTTTTTATAAATTTGGTATACAGACAGATGATCTAGACCCTGAGAAAGAACATAGGCTACTTTTTATTGCGAAAAGGGCGTTGTAAGAGGTAAAAAGTTACTATTCCACGCGGACGAAGTCGCGGGCGAAGTATATAACTATACTTTTATACTAGTAAATATTATAGATAATATATATGTCGAATAATAAATTCTATAGACATCGACAAATCTTAAAATACTAATCGAAAAACGAAACACTAGCTGTGAAACTAGTGCGATCCCTTTAATTAAAAAAAAGCTGTCAATCTCAGATCGTAGTAACACCCCAATTGTTCAGACAGCCACACAGAAGGTTACTATAATCTGTCAAATTTCTTCAATCGAACCTCACTTTTATGTCAAACGTGTTTGGTTCAATATCAAAATTTGACAGACTTAACTTGATGTGTGGCTGTCTATAATAAAATATTAGTGTATGCATAAACACATGTGCACAGTGCAATCTATAGACTATCACTTCTTAAAGCATCTAACTTCAGAAGCCACTTTAAAAAAAAAGCAAGATTCCAAAGAATACAAAAAAAAAATACAACAAAAACTTGCAGAAAGGATGACCCGTCTTTTATTAATGGGGCCTTAACATACTCTGTTAAGACAATTTCAAAAATGACGTCTATCCTTTTGTGTTAAAGTAGAATTTTCAATGACTGATTCTTTGTGAAGATACACCTGCTCTCCGGTTTGGGAGCAAATATTGTTTCTTTTTTGTTTACGGTTTTTATTTGTAAAAAAAGTTTTGTAAACAAACTGATACTCGTATGATATTTTTTTTGTATTTTTTTGGCTTCGGGAGTAACTTTTGACAGTTTTTTTTCTTCTGATTTTGTAGTACAGTGGCCAGCACATCAAGTTACTACAATCTGTCAAATTTCCTCAGTTGATATTGAACCAAACACGTTTGACATAAAAGTGAGGTTCGATTGAAGAAATTTGACAGATTGTAGTAACTTGATGTGCTGGCCACCGTACCTACTGATGAAAAAGCGAAGAGGTTCCGTAGCTCAATGGCAATAAAACGGAACCCTTATAGATCCATCATATTGTCTGTATGTCCGTCCGTATGTCATAGCCATTTATTCCGAAACTATTGGTGATTATGCCGCCCGCGCCAGCGGTAGCGCAGGCATTAATAAATAAATAAAAATCCTGTGGTTAAAAGGGGCTTACTTCGATTGCTAATGTAGTGATTGTTATTCCCACATCTAACATATCGATATCAATCTCATTGCTTCCATTAATCGATCACCCATCTCTTAAGCGTGACGAATACCGCTTAACTCCAATCAAAGGCCCGTATCATGATCATTTTTCATAATAGTCAAAAAATGTCTCCAATGTATTATACCGGATAGTTTTTATTAGACAACAATTGACGAATGGTTTGACTGTAAAGTCAACAGCAAAAGTAGATGATCAAAAAAACTCTTTTCTTATACTCTGACTAGCGGCCGCCCGCGACTTCGTCCGCGTGGAAAAGTACCTTTTTACCCCCCCTTTTAACCCCTTACAACCCCCTTAATATTATTATGTTGATAGCCTATAGCCTTCCTCGATAATGGACTATCCAACAAAAAAGAATTATTCAAATCGCACCAGTAGTTTCGGAGATTAGCGCGTTCAAACAAACAAACAAACAAACAACAAACAAACAAACAACAAACAAACTCTTCAGCTTTATTATATTAGTATAGATTCATAATCATGTAAAGTAAACTGACAGATGTCAATGTGTCATCCCCATACATTTTCACTCAATTTGACACATTCAAAATGTCAAAATGCATAGAAACTTGTCATTTTCGTCTGTCAGTTTACTTTACATGATTATGAATCAGAGTATAGGTATCTAACTGTAGACCGGACCAAATTGATCGCCTAGAACAGCACTATGCGTAACACATCCCTAGTGTCGTCTGACATTTATGTAATATAATATAGTGTAATTAATTATAGCTATAACTACCTATTATGATAATAATATAATATAATAATGTTATAAAAGATATAAATGTTTTATGAGAGTTAATAATTTAGTTGTGTTGAGTATGTTTTATATTATAATGTACAATAAGTGTTCAGTATGTAATGTAATATCGAAAAGTAGTTAGCCCTCTTGACTTGCTGTGCCCTCCCAGGGTGTAACATGAATACTTTTGTAATATCTGTTCCACCTCGTTTTGTAATGTGATATGCAATAAATGCTTTGAATTTGACATTAGAACTGTTACTCCTCTGAGATTGATTCGCGCGCTCTGTGATCGTATTTTTTTTATATTGAAGACAATCAAGATGACATCACTCCGCCTGATGGTAAGCGGCCGTGAGATCCAGAACTAAGTACCTTGAGTCTGTCATCCTCACCCTGAAGGCCTGCTGAGATGCAGTTTCACGCCCCGCCTAAAAACCCAGGATTGTAAGGAGGAAACACATGAATTGTTATAATACCTATTCGTTTCATAGACTAATCTGTCTTTATACTATCTGTCTGACACATTTAATTTGCATCTTTTTGACTATGTACTATCAATGGTTACGTAACCATTTTTATTCCACTCTCGACCTCTTATTATTAAACGACATATCGCCTTGATTGTTATTATTGAGGCTGAGACGCAATACAGGCCGACAAGAATCTTTTGGCGCATGACTAAAATCATAATGTCTTCTTACGGAGTGTCAATTATTTTTTCTAATGATTATGTTTTTATTTAGAGACTAGTGGCCGCCCGCAACTTCGTTTGCGTGAACTTTATGACTCTTGGCTTAAAGATGAACAGACTTGGAACCCCCTTTTCGCTCCATTAGGGGTTTAAGTTTGGAATATCCTTCCTTATAAGATCTCATCCAAAAATGGTCATCATATTTGACAATTTTCCATTCCATTTCATTCTATATTTGTTATAGTGGAGCTGGGCTCTTAGAGTTCCAAACCAGATGTTCCATGATCTTTAATTTTTTTCATGGCATCATAAAATGCTCATCAATCTGAACAACTTTTGTTAAAGTGACATTGACCTACCTCTTATAGTTTAGCTGGGCTGTTGTGATTCTACATCAAGGAGCCTGGTCTTCAAAATATAATATATCCTATAAGTTGCCCTGATATTACAGCTATACAATAAAAAAAGTTTCATTCGAATCGGTTCAGTAGTTTCCGAGATTAGCGCGAACAAACAGACAAACAGACAAACAGATAAACAGACAAACAGACAAACAGACAAACAGACAAACAGACAAACAGACAAACAGACAGACAAAAATTTTAAAAATCATTGATTCATGTTCTGTTACTGTTTTTTAGTCGTCCTAAGTTATTTTGAGATAAATATCTTCAATAATTTTTATTTTTGGTATAGCAATTCTTTGCAATTTATTCTTAAGTAAATATTGCACTTAAAAAATTCCTCGGAGGGTTCAGGTGGGACTTGAACCCACAACCTTCTGCAATCCGGGCAGATATGCTATCCATATTACACCATCCGAGCCCCTTACTAAGCCGACGAATTTCGTAAGTGCTTAACTCGCCATGAGCTGACGATAGTCTCATCAATATTGTAGGTATACTATACAATATCCAGTGGAAACATTATTACAAATATTTGACCACTAGTTAAGATGAAACTGCTAAACGAATAATTTTTATTTTTGGTATAGCAATTCTTTGCAATTTATTCTTAAGTAAATATTGCACTTAAAAAATTCCTCGGAGGGTTCAGGTGGGACTTGAACCCACAACCTTCTGCAATCCGGGCAGATATGCTATCCATATTACACCATCCGAGCCCCTTACTAAGCCGACGAATTTCGTAAGTGCTTAACTCGCCATGAGCTGACGATAGTCTCATCAATATTGTAGGTATACTATACAATATCCAGTGGAAACATTATTACAAATATTTGACCACTAGTTAAGATGAAACTGCTAAACGAATAATTTTTATTTTTGGTATAGCAATTCTTTGCAATTTATTCTTAAGTAAATATTGCACTTAAAAAATTCCTCGGAGGGTTCAGGTGGGACTTGAACCCACAACCTTCTGCAATCCGGGCAGATATGCTATCCATATTACACCATCCGAGCCCCTTACTAAGCCGACGAATTTCGTAAGTGCTTAACTCGCCATGAGCTGACGATAGTCTCATCAATATTGTAGGTATACTATACAATATCCAGTTGGAAACATTAGTACAATATTTGATCCACTAGTTAAGATGAAACTGCTAAACAGAATAATTTATAAATTTTTTGTATCAATTCTTTAATTTATTTTAGTATTTGTAATATCGTCGATCATAGGGATTGAAACACTTATTCGCTTAATAGGCCGATGGGTATATCATACATATCTGCCCGATTCATAAGTTGTGGGTTCAAGTCCCACTGAACCCTCGAGGAATTTTTTAAGTGCAATATTTTACTTAGAATAATTGCAAAGATTGCTATACCAAAAATAAAAATTATTCGTTTAGCAGTTTCATCTTAACTAGTGGTCAAATATTTGTAATAATGTTTCCACTGGATATTGTATAGTATACCTACAATATTGATGAGACTATCGTCAGCTCATGGCGAGTTAAGCACTTACGAATTCGTCGGCTTAGTAAGGGGCTCGGATGGTGTAATGTGGATAGCATATCTGCCCGGATTGCAGAAGGTTGTGGGTTCAAGTCCCACCTGAACCCTCCGAGGAATTTTTTAAGTGCAATATTTACTTAAGAATAAATTGCAAAGAATTGCTATACCAAAAATAAAAATTATTCGTTTAGCAGTTTCATCTTAACTAGTGGTCAAATATTTGTAATAATGTTTCCACTGGATATTGTATAGTATACCTACAATATTGATGAGACTATCGTCAGCTCATGGCGAGTTAAGCACTTACGAAATTCGTCGGCTTAGTAAGGGGCTCGGATGGTGTAATATGGATAGCATATCTGCCCGGATTGCAGAAGGTTGTGGGTTCAAGTCCCACCTGAACCCTCCGAGGAATTTTTTAAGTGCAATATTTACTTAAGAATAAATTGCAAAGAATTGCTATACCAAAAATAAAAATTATTCGTTTAGCAGTTTCATCTTAACTAGTGGTCAAATATTTGTAATAATGTTTCCACTGGATATTGTATAGTATACCTACAATATTGATGAGACTATCGTCAGCTCATGGCGAGTTAAGCACTTACGAAATTCGTCGGCTTAGTAAGGGGCTCGGATGGTGTAATATGGATAGCATATCTGCCCGGATTGCAGAAGGTTGTGGGTTCAAGTCCCACCTGAACCCTCCGAGGAATTTTTTAAGTGCAATATTTACTTAAGAATAAATTGCAAAGAATTGCTATACCAAAAATAAAAATTATTCGTTTAGCAGTTTCATCTTAACTAGTGGTCAAATATTTGTAATAATGTTTCCACTGGATATTGTATAGTATACCTACAATATTGATGAGACTATCGTCAGCTCATGGCGAGTTAAGCACTTACGAAATTCGTCGGCTTAGTAAGGGGCTCGGATGGTGTAATATGGATAGCATATCTGCCCGGATTGCAGAAGGTTGTGGGTTCAAGTCCCACCTGAACCCTCCGAGGAATTTTTTAAGTGCAATATTTACTTAAGAATAAATTGCAAAGAATTGCTATACCAAAAATAAAAATTATTCGTTTAGCAGTTTCATCTTAACTAGTGGTCAAATATTTGTAATAATGTTTCCACTGGATATTGTATAGTATACCTACAATATTGATGAGACTATCGTCAGCTCATGGCGAGTTAAGCACTTACGAAATTCGTCGGCTTAGTAAGGGGCTCGGATGGTGTAATATGGATAGCATATCTGCCCGGATTGCAGAAGGTTGTGGGTTCAAGTCCCACCTGAACCCTCCGAGGAATTTTTTAAGTGCAATATTTACTTAAGAATAAATTGCAAAGAATTGCTATACCAAAAATAAAAATTATTCGTTTAGCAGTTTCATCTTAACTAGTGGTCAAATATTTGTAATAATGTTTCCACTGGATATTGTATAGTATACCTACAATATTGATGAGACTATCGTCAGCTCATGGCGAGTTAAGCACTTACGAAATTCGTCGGCTTAGTAAGGGGCTCGGATGGTGTAATATGGATAGCATATCTGCCCGGATTGCAGAAGGTTGTGGGTTCAAGTCCCACCTGAACCCTCCGAGGAATTTTTTAAGTGCAATATTTACTTAAGAATAAATTGCAAAGAATTGCTATACCAAAAATAAAAATTATTCGTTTAGCAGTTTCATCTTAACTAGTGGTCAAATATTTGTAATAATGTTTCCACTGGATATTGTATAGTATACCTACAATATTGATGAGACTATCGTCAGCTCATGGCGAGTTAAGCACTTACGAAATTCGTCGGCTTAGTAAGGGGCTCGGATGGTGTAATATGGATAGCATATCTGCCCGGATTGCAGAAGGTTGTGGGTTCAAGTCCCACCTGAACCCTCCGAGGAATTTTTTAAGTGCAATATTTACTTAAGAATAAATTGCAAAGAATTGCTATACCAAAAATAAAAATTATTCGTTTAGCAGTTTCATCTTAACTAGTGGTCAAATATTTGTAATAATGTTTCCACTGGATATTGTATAGTATACCTACAATATTGATGAGACTATCGTCAGCTCATGGCGAGTTAAGCACTTACGAAATTCGTCGGCTTAGTAAGGGGCTCGGATGGTGTAAAAGTGGATAGCATATCTGCCCGGATTGCAGAAGGTTGTGGGTTCAAGTCCCACCTGAACCCTCCGAGGAATTTTTTAAGTGCAATATTTACTTAAGAATAAATTGCAAAGAATTGCTATACCAAAAATAAAAATTATTCGTTTAGCAGTTTCATCTTAACTAGTGGTCAAATATTTGTAATAATGTTTCCACTGGATATTGTATAGTATACCTACAATATTGATGAGACTATCGTCAGCTCATGGCGAGTTAAGCACTTACGAAATTCGTCGGCTTAGTAAGGGGCTCGGATGGTGTAAAAGTGGATAGCATATCTGCCCGGATTGCAGAAGGTTGTGGGTTCAAGTCCCACCTGAACCCTCCGAGGAATTTTTTAAGTGCAATATTTACTTAAGAATAAATTGCAAAGAATTGCTATACCAAAAATAAAAATTATTCGTTTAGCAGTTTCATCTTAACTAGTGGTCAAATATTTGTAATAATGTTTCCACTGGATATTGTATAGTATACCTACAATATTGATGAGACTATCGTCAGCTCATGGCGAGTTAAGCACTTACGAAATTCGTCGGCTTAGTAAGGGGCTCGGATGGTGTAAAAGTGGATAGCATATCTGCCCGGATTGCAGAAGGTTGTGGGTTCAAGTCCCACCTGAACCCTCCGAGGAATTTTTTAAGTGCAATATTTACTTAAGAATAAATTGCAAAGAATTGCTATACCAAAAATAAAAATTATTCGTTTAGCAGTTTCATCTTAACTAGTGGTCAAATATTTGTAATAATGTTTCCACTGGATATTGTATAGTATACCTACAATATTGATGAGACTATCGTCAGCTCATGGCGAGTTAAGCACTTACGAAATTCGTCGGCTTAGTAAGGGGCTCGGATGGTGTAATATGGATAGCATATCTGCCCGGATTGCAGAAGGTTGTGGGTTTCAAGTCCCACCTGAACCCTCCGAGGAATTTTTTAAGTGCAATATTTACTTAAGAATAAATTGCAAAGAATTGCTATACCAAAAATAAAAATTATTCGTTTAGCAGTTTCATCTTAACTAGTGGTCAAATATTTGTAATAATGTTTCCACTGGATATTGTATAGTATACCTACAATATTGATGAGACTATCGTCAGCTCATGGCGAGTTAAGCACTTACGAAATTCGTCGGCTTAGTAAGGGGCTCGGATGGTGTAATATGGATAGCATATCTGCCCGGATTGCAGAAGGTTGTGGGTTCAAGTCCCACCTGAACCCTCCGAGGAATTTTTTAAGTGCAATATTTACTTAAGAATAAATTGCAAAGAATTGCTATACCAAAAATAAAAATTATTCGTTTAGCAGTTTCATCTTAACTAGTGGTCAAATATTTGTAATAATGTTTCCACTGGATATTGTATAGTATACCTACAATATTGATGAGACTATCGTCAGCTCATGGCGAGTTAAGCACTTACGAAATTCGTCGGCTTAGTAAGGGGCTCGGATGGTGTAATATGGATAGCATATCTGCCCGGATTGCAGAAGGTTGTGGGTTCAAGTCCCACCTGAACCCTCCGAGGAATTTTTTAAGTGCAATATTTACTTAAGAATAAATTGCAAAGAATTGCTATACCAAAAATAAAAATTATTCGTTTAGCAGTTTCATCTTAACTAGTGGTCAAATATTTGTAATAATGTTTCCACTGGATATTGTATAGTATACCTACAATATTGATGAGACTATCGTCAGCTCATGGCGAGTTAAGCACTTACGAAATTCGTCGGCTTAGTAAGGGGCTCGGATGGTGTAATATGGATAGCATATCTGCCCGGATTGCAGAAGGTTGTGGGTTCAAGTCCCACCTGAACCCTCCGAGGAATTTTTTAAGTGCAATATTTACTTAAGAATAAATTGCAAAGAATTGCTATACCAAAAATAAAAATTATTCGTTTAGCAGTTTCATCTTAACTAGTGGTCAAATATTTGTAATAATGTTTCCACTGGATATTGTATAGTATACCTACAATATTGATGAGACTATCGTCAGCTCATGGCGAGTTAAGCACTTACGAAATTCGTCGGCTTAGTAAGGGGCTCGGATGGTGTAATATGGATAGCATATCTGCCCGGATTGCAGAAGGTTGTGGGTTCAAGTCCCACCTGAACCCTCCGAGGAATTTTTTAAGTGCAATATTTACTTAAGAATAAATTGCAAAGAATTGCTATACCAAAAATAAAAATTATTCGTTTAGCAGTTTCATCTTAACTAGTGGTCAAATATTTGTAATAATGTTTCCACTGGATATTGTATAGTATACCTACAATATTGATGAGACTATCGTCAGCTCATGGCGAGTTAAGCACTTACGAAATTCGTCGGCTTAGTAAGGGGCTCGGATGGTGTAATATGGATAGCATATCTGCCCGGATTGCAGAAGGTTGTGGGTTCAAGTCCCACCTGAACCCTCCGAGGAATTTTTTAAGTGCAATATTTACTTAAGAATAAATTGCAAAGAATTGCTATACCAAAAATAAAAATTATTCGTTTAGCAGTTTCATCTTAACTAGTGGTCAAATATTTGTAATAATGTTTCCACTGGATATTGTATAGTATACCTACAATATTGATGAGACTATCGTCAGCTCATGGCGAGTTAAGCACTTACGAAATTCGTCGGCTTAGTAAGGGGCTCGGATGGTGTAATATGGATAGCATATCTGCCCGGATTGCAGAAGGTTGTGGGTTCAAGTCCCACCTGAACCCTCCGAGGAATTTTTTAAGTGCAATATTTACTTAAGAATAAATTGCAAAGAATTGCTATACCAAAAATAAAAATTATTCGTTTAGCAGTTTCATCTTAACTAGTGGTCAAATATTTGTAATAATGTTTCCACTGGATATTGTATAGTATACCTACAATATTGATGAGACTATCGTCAGCTCATGGCGAGTTAAGCACTTACGAAATTCGTCGGCTTAGTAAGGGGCTCGGATGGTGTAATATGGATAGCATATCTGCCCGGATTGCAGAAGGTTGTGGGTTCAAGTCCCACCTGAACCCTCCGAGGAATTTTTTAAGTGCAATATTTACTTAAGAATAAATTGCAAAGAATTGCTATACCAAAAATAAAAATTATTCGTTTAGCAGTTTCATCTTAACTAGTGGTCAAATATTTGTAATAATGTTTCCACTGGATATTGTATAGTATACCTACAATATTGATGAGACTATCGTCAGCTCATGGCGAGTTAAGCACTTACGAAATTCGTCGGCTTAGTAAGGGGCTCGGATGGTGTAATATGGATAGCATATCTGCCCGGATTGCAGAAGGTTGTGGGTTCAAGTCCCACCTGAACCCTCCGAGGAATTTTTTAAGTGCAATATTTACTTAAGAATAAATTGCAAAGAATTGCTATACCAAAAATAAAAATTATTCGTTTAGCAGTTTCATCTTAACTAGTGGTCAAATATTTGTAATAATGTTTCCACTGGATATTGTATAGTATACCTACAATATTGATGAGACTATCGTCAGCTCATGGCGAGTTAAGCACTTACGAAATTCGTCGGCTTAGTAAGGGGCTCGGATGGTGTAAAAATGGATAGCATATCTGCCCGGATTGCAGAAGGTTGTGGGTTCAAGTCCCACCTGAACCCTCCGAGGAATTTTTTAAGTGCAATATTTACTTAAGAATAAATTGCAAAGAATTGCTATACCAAAAATAAAAATTATTCGTTTAGCAGTTTCATCTTAACTAGTGGTCAAATATTTGTAATAATGTTTCCACTGGATATTGTATAGTATACCTACAATATTGATGAGACTATCGTCAGCTCATGGCGAGTTAAGCACTTACGAAATTCGTCGGCTTAGTAAGGGGCTCGGATGGTGTAATGTGGATAGCATATCTGCCCGGATTGCAGAAGGTTGTGGGTTCAAGTCCCACCTGAACCCTCCGAGGAATTTTTTAAGTGCAATATTTACTTAATATCTTCAATGTACAGACACAGCTTTTTTACATTTTTATTATATGTATAGAAGATATAGATATAGATAGAGCCTCGCTTCGGCATGAATGGGCGGGTTGGCCCGAGTGATACCACGGCCTCACAGATGACAGCGCTGTGTTTCGTCGAGTGAGTGAGGGTATCGGAGGCCAAATTGTCTGCCGCGAGTCATGTTTTTTACAGACAAACGACCCGCTCATCTGATGGTAAGTGATCACCGCCGATCACATCTGAAAAATCTGAGGCATCACAAATGCGTAGCCGGCTCTTTACATATGAAATTGGCGTTTAAGCAAGGAATAAGCTCTTTTCTTGAAGATCATTTGTTTGTATCTACTTGGAAACACCTTTGTTGGCAGCTAGTTCCACAGCTTTATACGGCTTTGCGTTTAAAAATTATGCCAAAACGCCTTCGAAGCAACCCCAAATTAAAAAGAAAAACTTTTTTTTTTAATGGCCTGTATTGTGTTCATGACACATTTAATTTTGCCAATGTCAAGTGTAGTTTGATAAAGTGTAGTCAACAGTCAAAGTCAGTCGAAGTCACAGTCACTCAATAAAACGCAGGTGTTTAGCGTTTTAATGTCCTAAGGATTCTGTGGAGACTATTTTTAACAAAGCCGTAGGTTTTAAGACTCTATTAGGTCAAAGCAAGTTGTTCACGTGACAACTCACTCGACACACAATAGCAGTGTTAAAAACGACACAATTCAATGATTCTTATATTAATATCACCCTGCGGCACTTCACTGCACAAAGTAACACCAGTACACTAAAAACCACTAGATACTAATTAAAATCTTTGGATTGCATCAGCCGATGCGGCTTGTTTCACAGTTACCCACAGAATCAAAAAGAATAAAAATATCAAAAAGAGGTTAGTTGTAGCTGTCACTTTGACACAAGAAAGCGCGCGAAATTCCGCACCACAGACGTTTACCGAAATCGCGCGACCTCGTGACCTTTTTCTTTTTTTAACGGAGCAAGCAGAAAAAAGTCTTGCTTGGGCTCGACTCAAGTGGAGGTAAGGATGGGACAGAGTCTAAAATCTTTATATCGATAAAATTACGATTTTGTGATTTGTCAAAATGTGTTGCTATTGTTTTAATGTTGTTTGTCTGTGATTTTGTTTTTGCCGTATTCTTCAGTTTCTTATTTTGCTTAGCTTAGTAGTTTTTATTTTTATGTTTATTAAAAATGCTCTTGGTGTATGATATACTTACGTGGGTTCCTTCATTGACTATATTAATTACCAGGCTCCCCAAATCCTAAATTATGGTCTAACGTACCCCAGGCTCGAATGCGATAGCTATGGTCGCACGCAACTAGAAAATAGTCGCAATTTTTTTTTAAGTGATTAATGGCAGACGAGCAGACAGGTCACCTGACGGTTAGCACCGCCAGTTCACCCGTAGAAACCTGCAACACTACAAGTCATAAGTGCGCTGCCATCCTTTAAACCCCCTTTCCCCAATTGGGTCTCTGCCCTCATCTACTCGACGAAACAGCGCAGGCGCTGCTTCACGCCAGTCTTCTGTGGGGCCGTGGTATCCCTCCGATCGAGCCGGCCCATTACGAAGCGTGGCTCTCACACGGTTAAAGGTTAACAAGATGATTTTGATGATGACATTGTGCATAAAAAAATCTGTAATGTCTAGTTCTTAAGCTGTGATTTTTGTGCGATAAATAAAGTATAATTATTATCTGTCTATCTATATATGAGAGAGAGAGAGAGAGGATTAAAAAGGGTGTTCTAATTAGAATCGCCTCATTCACACGTACAAAACCGAAAAACCGGCTGCATCCTAAATACCGAAAAGTTTTACAATCTCTGCGGGTCACCTTTGAAGGCTAAAGTCCACAAATGAGGGTTATTCTCTAACTCGACACGAGAAACTGGACACCCGCTCTTATTACGATATTTTTTTATGTGGTTGGTGTCATACGAGCAGACGGATCACGTGACGGTAAAATCTGCCTAAGGACACCCGCAACACCAGCGAAAACGTAAACGAAAACTTTAATAGTACGACTAACTGAAGAACTAGAATAAACATTATTACATCTAATTCAGAATCTAACATTGGGTCTTATGTTTTTAACATAGTACTCACTATGTTGCTATGGATAAATTCCCCTGACCCTTAGTTTGGCTTTAGACTATAATAAAATCGTCCTACTATTATTTGGCTCCCGGCTAAAGGAGTTGTCCCATTATGGGTTGGATCTATGTACGCTAAATTAAAAATCGGAGAAAAAATTGCTTATTACGAGAAAAATACAATGAATTCCATATAATGCACAGTTTCGTGGTTATAAAATAAACTAGCGGCCGCCCGCGACTTCGTCCGCGTGGAAAAATTTTCCCCGTTTTTTACACATTTACCGCTCTGTCTTTGCTCCTATTGGTCATAGCGTAATGTTATTTAGCCTATAGCCTTCCTCGATAAATGGACTATCCAACAAAAAAGAATTATTCAAATCGCACCAGTAGTTTCGGAGATTAGCGCGTTCAACAACAAACAAACAAACAAACAAACAAACAAACAACAAACAAAACAAACAAACTCTTCAGCTTTATTATATTAGTATAGAAAAGATGACCATTTTTCAACGTTACCAATGACAAGACGCGTGAGACGACGGTGACCAAAGACAAAAAAAGCAACTGTCAATGTCAATGTCTGTCAATGTGACGTTAAACGGTTTGGTTTTATAAGGTTTTTTGGATAGTTTTCATTTCTTAGTCTGTGGTTCGTTCCGTCAAAACGTCAGACAGATAGACAAACGTCAAACGTCATCGAATTCGTAATGTCAGTCAATAGGTAACCAACATTGACAACCATTTTGTGTGTTGCAATCCTTTGCTAAAATAAATTGTTCCTTCCAAAAAACAACGCTACAATAGAAAAATTAGCTAGTCAAAAACTATTCTTCATATAATTCTCTATATTTGGGTATAGGATACGTATACCACGCCCAGACTCCATACATTCTGGGACAACTCCTTTGATTATCGGAACTTACTTGATTCTCAATTCCATAGAAAAAATAGTACAACTCCCCCATGTTACTGTTACTCAAGAGGTTTTCTGTTCGAAATCCTATTATAATCAGTTAGATTATTTAGTCATCATTTTTCGATTTTAATTCCAAAAATATGTGTAATTCTTTAATTTCAAATTATGGGGACATTTCTAAAATGTTTGTACGATTTTTTCGTATAACTGATTGTGTTGTGTCCAGTAGGCAAAACGTAAGTCGTAACAATTTGAGTTCCCCCAACTGGACACATGTCCACAGTTTTCACTCTCGGTAAAAATTGACGTGAAAAAGTCCATAGCCAGAATTTATTCAGAAACTATTGGTTATTATACCGCCAGGGGTACCGTGGGCGACGACCATTAGGTTGCTCAAGATATGCCCTCTTGGCGCCCCGATCTGATACCTTTCAACGTGGCCGAGCCATTGAAGTCTATGTGGCCCTTCGTCTCGCATTAATCCATACTAATATTATAAATGGGAAAGTGTGTCTGTCTGTCAGTATGTTTGACTTTCTTTCACGACAAAACGGATTGGCGGATTGACGTGATTTTTTAAATGGAGATAGTTGAAGGGATGAGTAACATAGGCTACTTTGTGTCCTATATTACGCCCCATTTTAGGGAAGCAAGCAAAGCCGCGGGCAAAAGTTAGTATGTAAATAATTCTTATAACACTATTGTGGTTAAAAGGGGCTAACTTTGATTTCTAATTTATACTCTGATTCATAATCATGTAAAGTAAACTGACAGATGTCAATGTGTCATCCCCATACATTATGACTCAATTTTGACACATGCAAATGTCAAATGCATAGAAACTGTCATTTTCATCTGTCGTTTACTTTACATGATTATGATCAGAGAATAGTGATTTTATTCCCACATCTAACATATCGATATCAATCTCATGCTTCCATTAATCGATCACCCTCTCTTAAGCGTGACGAATACCGCTTCACTCCAATCAAAGGCCCGTATCAGATCATTTTTCATAATAGTCAAAAAATGTCTCCATGTATTACCGGATAGTTTTATTAAACGACAATTGACGAATGGGCTGACTGTAAAGTCAACAGCAAAAGTAGATGATCCAAAAAAACTCTTTACTTATACTCTGATTCATAATCATGTAAAGTAAACTGACAGACAATTTGACACATGCAAAATGTCAAAATACATAGAAACTTGTCATTTTCATCTGTCAGTTTACTTTACATGATTATGAATCAGAGTTTACTATTGAGCGGAGTTCGTGTCAAAACTGTATGGTGTCAAACTCATACAGTTCTGACGCAAACTCCGTATAGCCTCAAAGTGATTCATACATACATGGTTCTGTTTATTGCTGTTTTTTATTCATGTATTCAATTTCTCAAAGGCCGGACCAAATCGATCACCTAGACATCACTAGAATTAACACATCCTATACTCTGGTTTTTAATCATGTGCAGTAAACCTACAACATAAAAAAAAATGTGCAGTAAACTGACAGATGAACATGACAAGTTTCAATGCATTTTGACATTTTGCATCTATAAATTAATAAATGGGGATGACATGACACATGGACATGTGTCAGTTTACTACACATGATTATGAACCAGAGTTATAGACTGTCTGTCTGACACATTTAATTTGCATCTTTTTAATTATGTACTATCAATGGTTACGTAACCATTTTTATTCCACTCTCGACCTCTTATTAATAAACGACATATCGCCTTGATTGATATTATTGAGGCTGAGACGCAATACAGGCCGACAAGAATCTTTTGGCGCATGACTAAAATCATAATGTCTTCTTATGGAGTGTCAATTATTTTTTACTAATAATTATGATTTTTTTTTGTCACGTTACCGCATATTGGTGGGTTCGTCCGGAGTGATACCACGGCCTCACAGAAGACTGGCGTGAAGCAGTGACGGCGCTGTGTTTCGTCGAGTGAGTGAGAGAGCATCGGAGGCCAAATTGTCTGCCGCGAGTCTTGTTTTTTACAGACAAACGATTTTAAAGCTCATCTGATGGTAAGTGATCACCGCCGATCACATCTGAAAAATCTGAGGCATCACAAATGCGTAGCCGGCTCTTTACATATGAAATTGGCGTTTAAGGAAGGAATAAGCTCTTTTCTTGAAGATCATTTGTTGGAAACACCTTTGTTGGCAGCTGGTTCCACAGCTTTATACGGCTTTGCGTTTAAAAATTATGCCAAAACGCCTTCGAAGCAACCCCAAATTAAAAAGAAAAACTTTTTTTTTTAATGGCCTGTATTGTGTTCATGACACATTTAATTTTGCCAATGTCAAGTGTAGTTTGATAAAGTGTAGTCAACAGTCAAAGTCAGTCGAAGTCACAGTCACTCATAAAACGCGGTGTTTAGCGTTTTAATGTCCTAAGGATTCTGTGGAGACTTTTTAACAAAGCCGTAGGTTTTAAGAGACTCTATTAGGTCAAAGCAAGTTGTTCACGTGACAACTCACTCGACACACAATAGCAGTGTTAAAAACGACACAATTCAATGATTCATATTAATATCACCCTGCGGCACTTCACTGCACAAAGTAACACCAGTACACTAAAAACCACTAGACTAATTAAAATCTTTGGATGCATCAGCCGATGCGGCTTGTTTCACAGTTACCCACAGAATCGAAAAAAAATATCAAAAAGAGGTTAGTTGTACTGTCACTTTGACACAAGAAAAGCGCGCGAAATTCCGCACCACAGACGTTACCGAAATCGCGCGACCTCGTGACCTTTTCTTTTTTACGGAGCAAGCAAAAAAGTCTTGCTTGGGCTCGACTCAAGTGGAGGTAAGGATGGGACAGAGTCAAAATCTTTATATCGATAAAATTACGATTTTGTGATTTGTCAAAATGTGTTGCTATTGTTTTAATGTTGTTTGTCTGTGATTTTGTTTTTGCCGTATTCTTCAGTTTCTTATTTTGCTTAGCTTAGTAGTTTTTATTTTTATGTTTTTTAAAAATGCTCTTGGTGTATGATATACTTACGTGGGTTCCTTCATTGACTATATTAATTACCAGGCTCCCCAAATCCTAAATTATGGTCTAAACGTACCCCAGGCTCGAATGCGATAGCTATGGTCGCACGCAACTAGAAAATAGTCGCAATTTTTTTTTAAGTGATTAATGGCAGACGAGCAGACAGGTCACCTGACGGTTAGCACCGCCAGTCACCCGTAGAAACCTGCAACACTACGAGTCATAAGTGCGCTGCCATCCTTTAAACCCCCTTTCCCCAATTGGGTCTGGCCTCATCTACTCGACGAAACAGCGCAGGCGCTGCTTCACGCCAGCTTCTGTGGGCCGTGGTATCCCTCCGATCGAGCCGGCTCATTACGAAGCGTGGCTCTCACACGGTTAAGGTTAACAAGATGATTGATGATGAAATTGTGCATAAAAAAATCTGTAATGTCTAGTTCTAAGCTGGATTTTGTGCGATAAATAAAGTATAATTATTATCTGCTCTATCTATCTATGAGAGAGAGAGAGAGGATTAAAAGGGTGTTCTAATTAAATCGCCTCATTCAACACGTACAAAACCGAAAAACCGGCTGCTCCTAAATACCGAAAAGTTTTACAATCTCTGCGGGTCACCTTTGAAGGCTAAAGTACCACAAATGAGGTTATTCTCTAACTCGACACGAGAAACTGAAAACCCGCTCTTATTACGATATTTTTTATGTGGTTGGTGTCATACGAGCAGACGGATCACGTGACGGAAAATCTGCCTAAGGACACCCGCAACACCAGCGAAAACGTAAACGAAAACTTTAATAGTACGACTAACTGAAGAACTAGAATAAACATTATTACATCTAATTCAGAATCTAACATTGGGTCTAGTTTTAACATAGTACTCACTGTGCTATGGATAAATTCCCCTGCCCTTAGTTTGGCTTTAGACTATAAAAATCGTCCTACTATTATTGGCTCCCGGCTAAAGGAGTTGTCCCATTATGGGTGGATCTATGTACGCTAAATTAAAATCGGAGAAAAAATTGCTTATTACGAGAAAAATACAATGATTCCATAATGCACAGTTTCGTGGTTATAAAATAAACTAGCGGCCGCCCGCGACTTCGTCCGCGTGGAAAATTTTCCCCCGTTTTTTACACATTTACCGCTCTGTCTTTGCCTCCTATTGGTCATAGGTAATGTATTTAGCCTATAGCCTTCCTCGATAAATGGACTATCCACAAAAAAGAATTATTCAAATCGCACCAGTGTTCGGAGATTAGCGCGTTCAACAAAAAAAAAAAACAAACAAACAAACAACAAACAAACAAACAAACAAACTCTTCAGCTTTATTATATTAGTATAGAAAAGATGACCATTTTTCAACGTTACCAATGACAAGACGCGTGAGACGACGGTGACCAAAGACAAAAAAAAGCAACTGTCAATGTCAATGTCTGTCAATGTGACGTTAAACGGTTTGGTTTTATAAGGTTTTTGGATAGTTTTCATTTCTTAGTCTGTGTTCGTTCCGTCAAACGTCAGACAGATAGACAAACGTCAAACGTCATCGAATTGTAATGTCAGTCAATAGGTAACCAACATTGACAACCATTTTGTTGTGTTGCAATCCTTTGCTAAAATAAATTGTTCCTTCCAAAAAACAACGCTACAATAGAAAAATTAGCTAGTCAAAAACTATTCTTCATATAATTCTCTATATTTGGTATAGGATACGTATACCACGCCCAGACTCCATACATTCTGGGACAACTCCTTTGATTATCGGAACTTACTTGATTCTCAATTCCATAGAAAAAATAGTACAACTCCCCCATGTTACTGTTACTCAAGAGGTTTTCTGTTCGAAATCCTATTATAATCAGTTAGATTATTTAGTCATCATTTTTGATTTTAATTCCAAAATAGTGTAATTCTTTAATTTCAAATTATGGGGACATTTCTAAAATGTTTGTACGTTTTTTCGTATAACTGATTGTGTTGTGTCCAGTAGGCAAAACGGTAAGTCGTAACAATTTGAGTTCCCCCAACTGGACACATGTCCAGTTTTCGTGTCGAGTTGCAGAATAACCCTGAAATTCAAATCGGGACCTTCGTTTAACCTAACGCGCCCTTCCGGAGACGTCTGTATTTTAACATTTAAATTAAATGTAAGTTCGTACAATTTCCTTTAGGTTTTGTGGGCGGATTTCAGCCCTTTTCGGTCGGATCTGGAATGTTCAGAATTTATTTTCGCGTCCATAATTTAGGTTTTAGCTCAGTAACTCAGTGGGCAAGGATGCGCTTTCGTCAAGAGATCATGGAGGCTCTCGGTACACACACATATTACAGTCGACATTACTTATCTTGTTCTCCTATTGGTCTATGCGTTCCATGAAGTCGACTCGACATAGAAGGCGAAAACCGACAATTGGCCACCTGGTTCTAATGGATTTGTGTATTTCTACCATTTGCTCGACGGTGCCCGTAAATCATGACTCGGGATTTGGCAAGTCTGGTACAATGAAGCGACTTATGTCTTAACTTCCTTAATAACCCTTTAACAGGAGTTTTCCTAGGGGAAATCATCATGACCTTCACCTTCAATAAATAAATAAATGCGCCACACAACCACACCAATCAACCTGGTCTCAAACTAGGGCAACCCCTGTACTATGACTACCAGGCGACGATAATTAACTGGGGGCGTCAACCCAGAAAGCAGACCCAAGAAAATTTAGAAAATGTGGTTTCCTAAATTGACTTGACCGGCAATCACTTACCATCAGGCGATTCGTCTGCTAGTCTGCCCCCGATACATAAAAAAATACACGATAAATATGAGAAAAAAATCCAATTTTCAGAGAGCTAGTTGAAAATATTATACAAGCTATATATATAGCTTTCGTTTAAGGGCATCTCCCACTCATGTTTCTTGATAGATGAGTGTAGACAATGGATTATTAAAATATGGTAATCGCGTAAGATCTAGGTCAGTTCTAGTCTAGACTTTGAATAATTAACAAACGTGTTTTTCTAACTTGTAAGAGTAACTAGGCCCAACCCCTCCCTAGGCGTCGCATTATATATTAGCTATAGCGTTATAACAATGTAATATGAAAT
The DNA here is from genome assembly GCA_014851415.1 of Cnaphalocrocis medinalis. Taxonomy (NCBI): domain Eukaryota; kingdom Metazoa; phylum Arthropoda; class Insecta; order Lepidoptera; family Crambidae; genus Cnaphalocrocis; species Cnaphalocrocis medinalis. Next base: position 52,140 of record JABMDO010000299.1, read on the forward strand.
TCTATTGATTGATGTGAGCTTCTTTCGAAACAAAGATTAATCATAGATATGCCCTCGCCATACTTTGACCGCGCCGATTTGAGTCGCACCTCAAATCCTAGTTTTGCTCACTGCGATTAGCACGGATTAGTTTCGTTTGCACTCGGTGACAGCTGTACGACACAGCTGCCTGGATTTTTGCAGGAAAAAGCACTCAAATGCCTTCATGTGCCTTTTTATTGTGCAAGAAAAATACTACAAATTCAAAAAAAGCGAATGGTGGAAAATTTCACTCGTAAGTATTATTTTTATCAATAATTTAATTTATTTTATTTTGTTGACAAACATCAAAGTCTGCTCGGCCCTGCTCGGCCAGCGCATGACAGAGAGAAGTATGGCAATTGCTGTGAAAACAAAGAGACAACATCATTATCTCGGTGGCCAATATACTAGACCCGCTGTAGTACTCATAACTCAGTTGATAACAGCTCATTTTGTTATGGTTTACAATAACCGGGAAAAGTACGGTACCAGCAGTTTCGATAGCCCTTTTCACTAAAGCAGCTGACTGAACATATTAAAAATGTCACTGAATCATTCATGGCTAGTCCGACTCGCACTTGGATGGTTTTTATATAAACTTGCCGTAGTAGTGCTTATATTATTATCATTAAAATATAAGAGGGAAAGCCAGT